>JAGDQP010015877.1:16410-28862 GCA_022664845.1 Lepisma saccharinum | reverse complement strand
AATGCATGCACAAATAACAGACATTCCTTCAAAGGTGCATTATGGTGTAGACTCCTAGAAGAGTAAATTATTCCTTTTATTTTGGGTCTACCTGGCTTCAAGAACATAATCTCATGGGAAGAGGGCGTCAAATCCACTAGTAACACAAGGGGATCGACATCATCACCAACCACAACTGTCTGTTGGCCTCTCGTTGCTATATCAATAGCTGACGTCACTATAAGTCTGTCTGCATCTTCCTCTGCTTGCTTTTTTGTGAACCCTTCCTCATGCAATGCCTTTCTGAGAAGTGTAATAAAGGACTGTTTATTTGATCTGTTTGACAGAAACTTCTCGTGTCGTGTTGTGGCAATTGTGGTCTCATTGAACACCACCTCTGGAGCCCTGCACCCACGTCGAGTGCGTTCAGTGGTCTCTGTGCTCGCTGAGTTACTATTGTACCCATGTATTGTATTACAAAGACAATGATGGCATAGTTACCATAGTTGCATCGCGCATAGCGAATGTAGGTACTGCAAATGTCCTCGTATGTGTTGCCTGTTGCCCACACCACATGGTGAAGGAGGAAGCTACCATCAACAATATATGTGCAGTTCTTTGGTAGTTTTTCTATATCCTTAGCTGCAAAAACAGAGCACAACGACGACTTCTGTGTCTTTCGCATACCATTCTCATCAAACAGGCTTAAAGGAAAAGGTGCCAGTTCATGATGCAGATAAGATCGTATGTCCTCCTCTGATTTTATCGAGACACTGATACGTTGAAAGGGAAGGAGAGGATCGACTGCAACAGGAATGCCGTCAAACCTTACACAACTGCTTACACTCCCCAGGGATTTCACTATCCTCTTTCTGAATAATTTGACTTCCCCAAAGGTGTGATCTTCAACCTCGGACATGAGCTTTCTCCCCACACTGTATGAATCATGACAGTTGGTTTCTTGATCACCAAAGACACCAGTTTTGGTAATACAGGAAAGGGTAGATGCTGCTGAAACCACACATCAAGCTTTGGAACGTCAGCATCATCTCGACAGGAACGAACATCATTCCAGTCGACATGTTGATCCCCCGTTTCAGAATGAGCAAAGGAGATACATTCCAATGAGTTACACACAGACTGCTATATTGTTGCTCCAAGAATCCAGCGACTAAGAGCACCTTCTCCGACGCCTCTTCCATGACTAAGTCCACCTGATGTTTTCATTGATAGCATCAGTGACTGTTCGATGACTATATCAGACCACGTCCCTGACCAGAACTTGTCTGTTCTGCGTATGGTGAATTACCCATCATTGACAAATTTCTGGAACTTCTCTTTGTCCATCCGTGACTGTAGCTGCAACATGTCTTGTATGTAAAGGTGACATGAATTCGTATATGGGAAGTGTCCACTTGCATGAAAGGAAGGCAGCATGTAGCTTTCAGTTTCAATATTCAATTGCCAACTCCCCATACGTTCAGCGGTGATGAAATTCTTAACTATTGTGACCATCCGGTAATATTGGACCCACAACTGAACTGTTGGAACATTGCACTGCAATTTCTATAATTGAGTGTTGTATATTCGGCATCAGTTTGTAATGAATGCTCGCACTTGTTCCACTTGTCATCCTCCCTTTCTTTGCTGGCCTTAATTAACGTGTCCACACCTTTCTTTTTCACCTTCACGAGATCGTTTAGCCAAGACTCTTCAAGGCATATAATACATGTACCCCTTGCACACGCAATTCTTCCTCACTAATATGGACTGCTCAGTGTGTTTAATCTGTAAGTGAAGACACTCAAATATCAAGACATATTTCATTAACACACAAATATCAAGACATGTTATAGTCAAGTAAAAGTACCTTGTCGGGAAAAAGTTATTACATACAGAGCCGGGTTAAGGGAAGGGTTAAAGGGGAAGCATCCCCAGGTCCCCACTAGGCCAAGGGCTCCGCCAAAGGTAGTAAAAGAGTAACCAATGTAAATAGTAAAAAAAAAAAAATGTATCAGAGGCCCCGACAAAAGTAACATTATGTAAATAGTAAATACCTTATTAATTCTCTAAATATTATATCGTAATATTAAAAATATTATATCGTATAACCAGGATTGGATTAACACACTCTTGAGCCCTAGGTTATATTTCCGGAACCCCCCACCCCACCCCAGAAAATAATTTAAAATTTCAAAATTTATTTTTACGTGCCGAATTTGAAGGTGCTGAAGAAAATAGACGCAGTTCTTGTGTTGTAATCAACAACCAGCAATCGTCGTAGACACTTACTTAGTCGCGGCTACACAAAGTCTTATTGTTTCATACACATTTATACGACAGAATCACTCTAAAACCATATCTGTAATGCAGAAACGCCCTTATGGACAATTTCTATTACAATAAATTAATTCATTCTGAGTCTGTAATATACTGTATAAGGGTGGGGATGGAAAGCGAAATATACCGCCCCTGGGCTGCACGCTGCCCTTGGCTCCAGCCTACTCAGCCTAGACGTTAATCCGGGGCTGCCTATAACAATATAAATTCGATCAATTAATGCACAAATGATTCGAGCCTCATGTTACATTACTCAGAAACAAAGGATTTCTAAGCGATTCATTTTTGATTAAATCTACAGCACATACCTGGCATGTGCTGGCAACAATTATATTATTTCCGTGATCCTTGTTACATCGTCTTTCTCTTCTGCTAGAAATTCACAAGAATTCGATTGAAAATGAAACACTTATAATTAGAATGTTTCAAGCAGTCACAGTTTACGCCCTAACTTCACCACAACGTACAGTCACTTCGTCGTCTTCTTCTGATTCCGGGAGCTTAGGAAGCTCTCCTCGGAACCGTGAGAATCCTCTGGAAAGCCTCTGATCCAAATAACTTTGAAAAGCGTGAATTAGGTTTATTTATGGGATGTGGCATCTGCGTGTCACCATTGCAAGGGGTAAACACAAATATCCTTAATGTACAGTATTCTGTATGTCATATTAAGAGTTGGGTCTGAGACTTTTCAAGATGGCGGCATTTGCCCACTACCTACACCCCGAGACTTTTACTATGTTGTTGTTTACATTGTTCTGGTCACCTACACCGAATTTCAGCTTGTTTCGAATTTTTTTCTAAACAAGCTACATAAAAACGAGCTACTTTTACTGGTCTACATATATAATTAATAGAAATTGTAAGTAACCTTATAGATGCATAGCCTAACTTTCCCTATCTTAACCTAACCTGACATAAATACAAAATTTCACACTGAACGCAAGAGAAATACATAAACAGAACACTCCGTTAAGAGAGTCTTCTCATTCACTCAAATCATAACATATCACACATTAATGCTGTCCACTCACACTAATCATCCAATGTTTTTTTTTATTTACCACAGACAAAGAAAAATCAATATCTAACATAATCTAGACACGAAATACATTCATGTCATATTTTTATTTAGATTTTCTTTCTGATCATTTCATTGCCAATTGCCATAGACCCAGGTGATCAATCAACCTTTGTACGCCCATGACAATTTCTTCAATAAAAGCCCTTTAACATCCATGTAGTCTACACAAATTTCTTAGACCTAATCTCGGGATACTGCAGATATTTTCCAAAATCCCATTTCGGTTAACAAATCATCTAGTTTATTTCTTGGTTCTCTAAACGTTTCAACCTGTCTCTGTTCTTCTTCGCTTTAGCTAATGGTACGTTATCAAAATCCTGTAAATCTTTAAGTATAATCACGTCCACTTGACTACATACTGTTCTCACACATTCCTACAGTTTGTATACATATCAGTAACTTTATGTTCTTTTACCTGAGTGTATTTGCTGTCCGTTCGTATCATAACCCCATCTCGTAACCCCATTTCCTATGAACAAACTTCCTTCGATTTCCTGATTACTTGGGTTCCCGTTCCTGGTTTTTAACTGTGCTTTAATTGTACTGTTATAATTACTCGGTGAACTTGTACTGATATACCTCGTATAGATTTGGAGTTATTGTAAGATACACTGAGTTCGAGGAAATATTAATAGATGGCACTACTGGAGCAGAGCTTAGAATTGAAAGAGCGACAGAAACAGACATCGATAGATGTCGAGACCAAATGCTTTTCGGGAATTATAAATGTTAGAACATTATAAAAGTAATATTTTCTCACTAATTTTTATAGATGAATTGTGGCATTGTTTTATTATTATTATTATTATTATTATTATTTCAGATTCTATGCGATTGCTGAAAAGTTGAATTGTGGTATTGTTTTATTATTATTATTATTTCAGATTCTATGCGATTGCTGAAAAGTTTAATTAATGATTCACTGTTTCAATCTTATGTACATAATGTATGTAATATGATATTGTCATAGACTTGGCTAGCTTGGGTCATAGTGAACAGAAAGCAAGTACAGGTTATTACATCAATACGTAATATATTTTACCTGCTTTTTTATTTGCAACGGAAGTTACTGATGTCTCTGAGGTGTAACATCTTAGGCTTTCATTGGTATAATAAGTGTCGCCTCGCCGAGCGCTGTACTAAGTCCCGGCTAATAGGGGCATCTTATTGTTCTTACTCGTCGTACGTTTACTCACCCACGGAGTCTCTGAGGGTATTCAAGAAGCGAGCCGAGGTATTGAAGATTGATTACTCTAAGCTTGAAGCTTATGAATTTAGTTGAAAACGCATTACTGTCGAGATCTTCCTTTTTAAACTCGGCTGTTTTTGCAACTGAATTTCCTTGAACTGCCTCTGATCTTCATTGTTATTTTCACTTAGATATGTTGTATATTCTACTACATTATTTGCCCTATTTTGTGTCTCTACTGAACTAGTTTTGTTCCGGTAAAAACAAACACGAGACCAATTATTCGTCTTATGATAGATTTTACAGAGTTATTTAAATGATGGACATCTATCCAGCACTTCAGAACAGTCAAAGGTTGAGTTTTTCACACACTCAGTCTCAAAGCCGATTAAAGTCGTAATTAGAGGCCTCTCCATTGAAATAGCTGATTTAGAGGTCCAGGACTATTTGAGAACAGAACTCGACTCTGCCACCCAAACTGTCAGTAAAATGCGAAGAAATACTAGAGCATGCAAAGTGGATCTTCGACTCTTCCTTACAAAGATCCCGGACCTAGAGGTAAAAAAGCTTCTAGTTGCTCTTAAGTACATATTTCAGATTAGAATTAGGATTGAGGAATATGTGCGGCAGCCAATTGTAGAACAATGTCATTCTTGCCAGAATTTCAAGCATTCCAGTGCTAATTGACGATATAAAGCCAGGTGTGTGAAATGTGCTGGGTCGCACGATACATCTGAGTGTAAGAAAAAGCGAGAAGAGAAACCACGATGCTACAATTGTAATGGAGAACATACAGCCAATTACAGAGGTTGCCGAGCTTATGTTAAGTTACTGGGAACGAAGCACGTCAAAGTAGGGAACACCAAGCCCAAATAACCACTTCTTTTTACAGCTGACCAATTCTTACCATTGAAACCCACCATTTCAATTCCTGCACTAATGTGCCCCAGTTTACCATCAACCTCCGCTCAAAGCTCCTACTTTCCACCATCTGGTACCATTTCGAAACCAGATAAAGTTTCTTCTCCTAAATCTTCTGTCCCCCACCCCACAAAACAAGAAAAAGTGTAGAAAAAACGAAAAATTCCAAAAAAACTAAACGCACAAGACAACTCTCAGAAACTGACGCAGACAGTGAAGACAGTACTCAGTAGTATATATACACTTGATAGGGACAATGTTGCCGAAACGCAAAGAGAAAACGGTACAGTACCAAACAGGACGACAAAAATGACATCCCACGTAGCTTAAAACTTAGCTTTGAGAACCTGGATCTCATGCTGACAGACATGATCGTTAAGTTTGAACGTAAAGACCGACTTAGCTATATAAAGCGTTTGTTGTCGTTGTATAACTTCAACAAACATGTACTTATTTTTTCCATTATTCAGTTTCTAGTTGCCTGTGCTCTTGCTGCTGATGGGTCTACAGCCTAGGGGAAAATCTTTTATTCTTGCCTGGAATGCCCAAGGTGTCTCTGAAAAGGTCGACGAGCTAGAACATTTCATTAACGAAAATAATATCTCGATAGCTTTTGTTTCTGAGACTAATTTAATAGCTAAAGATAGATTTTTATATAAGGTCATAATGTTTACAGGCACGATAGGAAAGATGTAAGCACTAAACACGGTGTACTAGCAGTACACTTGTAAGCACGAATACGTCCCCATCGCACAGTTGCAAACTATGGAAGCCATAGCGATTAAAATGTTTATCAAAAATAGGTCATTAATACTAGTTGGAATTTGCAAGTCTCCTTCAGTAAGAATAGCCACTAACAATACTTGTGTAAAACTAGTATACAAATTCTCTCTCAAAATAAACCGACTTATTTTCCGTACAATTGTAATAGCAAACTGGATATTTTACATTAAGCGTTGTTTACTAATGTACAAAATAACCTAACAATAGATACAGATGAGGACTTGATGTCAGATCAGGTGCCCATTATTGTATCTGTTGATTCGTTCCAAGATCAAAATGAAAGACAGCCTCAGTTAAACTACAAGAATGCGAACTGGAACGATTTTCGAGAAAAAGGTCACATTAGATTTAAACAGCCGAGTAATAATTCAAAGCAAGGACGACATCGATCGAGCTGTCAATCACCTTACTGGGGTGGTTCGTAGGTGGATGGATTAATCCATTCCTAAAAATCACACTCCCACTCAAACAAACTTCTAGAGAAGATCCTAGATTTAATCAAAACTAGAAATAAACTGCGTAGCTGAAAATAAAGAAAAAGTTTTCGAAGAAAAAATTTCCAATATGAGTTTCAAGGATAACTCCCTCTGGAAATACACTAAAACCCTAACCAAGAAATTTATTAATGTACCATGAACACATGGTCATAATGGCTTAGTCTACTCTGCTCAAGAGAAAGATGATGCCATTGCTGATTCATTAGAAAGTTCCTTTCAGTCCAATCATGAGCTAGCCGACGGTGCTCATGATAGAAAAGTAAAGATAAAAGTAAATGAATTTGTAACCTCGGTTCCAACAGGAGAATTTCGAAAAGTTAAAATGTCAGAAATTACACAGACTATTGAATGGGCCACAGGCCTGAAAGAATATTGTTTTAATATTGTTTTCAGAATATTGTTTTAAAACAACTCCCTAAAACCGCTCTTAAATACCTTAAACACGTAATTAATAACATGTTGAAATTCAGCCATTTCCCAACAGCGTGAAAATATGCTAAAATAATAACGATCCCCAAGTCTAATAAAGATAGTCAATTTCCATATAACTATAGACCTATCAGTCTTCTTAACACTATGGCCAAAGTAGCTGAAAGTGTTGTGTATAGAAGAGTGAAATATTACTTGTCCGAAAACAATGTAATTGCAGGAGAGAAGTTTGGTTTCAGAGCCAAACACTCACCCACACATCAACTGATAACATTCATTGAATTTATTACGGATAAATTCAATAAAAAAACAAATAACAGGGGCAGCCCTATTAGACGTGGAGAAAGCTTTTGACAGATGCTGGTATCCCAGCATGATGTATAAGATGATCCGGGCCAACATTTCTCCCTACATTATTCACTTCATATCTAAAGGATCGAACCTTCAACGTCTGGCACCAGAATAAGAATCCCTCCAACAGAGAAATAAAGGCAGGAGTCCCACAGGGATCCCTTCTAGACCCAATTTTATTCCTTCTCTATATAAATGACATCCCAAGGTGTCCTAAAACCGAAATAGCAATGTACGCGGATGATAGATAATCTACTCAGCTTCATTTCTACCCAATCGCGTAACTAATTACATACAGGGACATCTTGATATCCTTTAACCATGGCTTAAGAGATAGAAGATTAAAGTTAACGTGAGCAAATGTGAAGCGATTCAATTGACTAAAAGGCGACGAAATCCTGACGCACAATTAGTACTAAACTGCGCGAAAATAGATTGGGTCAAGAAGTAAGTGTAACATTACACCGCGCGCTAACTTGCGCTAAACATACGCGACTTTAATCAGGTAAGGCGCATGGGCGACTGTTTCAACTCGCGGCACTCGTTAAATCCCCTGCACTTAACATGCAAAATAAACTAACACTATATAAAATACTCATTCGACGTATCATAACTTACGCAGCTCCGTCTTGGGCCTTCGCTGCCAACTGCCATATCAACAAGCTGAATAAAGTACAATATTGAGCCGTCAGACTCATACTGGGACTAAATCGATTTATTCCGGTTACAAGGCTCCAGAGGGAGCTGGGGTTATACATGTTCAGGGACTATCTTAAAAACCTAACCAAATCATTTTATTCATCCTCCCAAAACAGCCCAAATAAACTAGTAAGTACACTTCGTACTTACACTCCAAAAATGCCATATAAATATAGATACAACAGACCTATCCATATCTTAAGGAAAAATCCTACGAAAAGAAAAAGATAACTCGTAAGAGAGTTTAGTAATCGTTGGATATATATATATTCTATGTAATCAATATTTAAAACCTTGACAATGCAATAATGCAGCAACATTCAATCATTATTATTATATCACTCATATTATTCACTCTATTATATTTTACCATATAATAGAGTGAATAATATGAGTGATATAATAACGCACTGGGGGCGTTCCGTAGAGTGTCCCGACAATTTTATTGTTTCTGTTTCTGAGGATATTTTTGAATTTGTCCACATTTCTTGCATATTTTTGAGTTCCATTTTTGTGTAATCTAGTATTCGTACTATACAAATCAACGTTTTAATGAAATTGTGAATCGCTGCAATTCTGATGTAAAACACTTCGATTTTCAAATAAATTTTATTATTTACATTGTTCCTAACATAACATTATGTGTGCGGCTGAATTTAATGTTAAATTGGATTGAGCTATCAAAACAGATTGTAAATTGATATTGATTATACCTCAAACGCACTGCTCGAATATAAACGCATCTGTCTTCGCACCAAAATTACAGAAACTTGCTCCTGCTTCTAACATAGCAAAGAATTCTAAAGAATCTTGCTCTTTGCCTTGTCTTGTGCTAAAGAATTCGTGCTTGACATTAAAATTATTTTGAGACACCAAAATACTTCAAATCTTTTTTTTTTCAAATAAACATATTTTCTTGCAATGCATGACCCAACCATAATAAATGCATTATTACACATCCTATTACATTGGTGATATTCATGTTTGCTCAAATCGGTTCGTCTTCAGATCGTCACCACTGTTGGTAACCAATAATTCTTATTTAAGTTAGGAGATTCTTGAAGGAGTTTAAACTTCAATAATTAAATAATACTTCCAACATATTAGGTCCTGCATTAAGACGTTCCATTAATTTCAATATGAAAATACCATTCTCTAACATAAACCGTTCAACTCTTTAATTTTAATCCATAGATATCATATCATAGATACGTCACTCAAGAAAATAGTACATTCGACCTAAAGGCACAGAGTATTCCCTCAGATTGACCTTCCATCATAAATAAAATCACTCAGTGTTCCCAGAAGAATACGGCCATTAATTTGTCCACTGCTCTTGTGAGTCTTGGTTTTCTATTCCGTGGAGAACCGGAATGACGCCATTACATGGACTGCGTTTTACTCTCAGAATCCATATGAAATATCCTCTGTGATCACACCACCAAAGCATTGTGGAGAGTCACCACTGAACGTGTTCTGGACTTCGCGACAAATTTCCTTCCTTTTTGCTTTCTGTTCCCTTGTGACCAAAGTGCATTTACGGCATGGAAAGAACGGTTCGCTAAATGTGTCACAGAGAATGGAGGATACATTGAGTAACATATGTATATACATAAAGGACACGAGTACATGCACACAAAATTTCGTGGTCCTAGTGCTACTATTAAAAAAAGTTACGGCCCATAGTGCAAAACGTTTTGAGCGCCTTTTGTAATTAAACCATTTTTGAATAGTGTTTTGTGTTCTGAAATTACATCTTGCATACCATTGGAAGTTTTGTGCTAATGCATGAATTGGTAAGTGTATCCAGGTATGCTGAATATAAATTTGGTAATCGATCACAAAACTATGATCACAGGTCACTTTCTTCATATTGCTTGGAATTCCTCAGTGTTAAAACGGTACATATCATTTTGGATGTAGTCTATACATGATGTCTATAGACCTGGGATGGTATACTCAACTACGCTTTCAGTTTGACGAATAGCAATATAAGAATCGAAATCCAACAATTGATAGTGAATTATTCATTACCACTTCCTGTTTCACAACATTTTACAGATGCCCTATATAGGATTAAGTTCAGAAAAGTCGAAGTGGAAAAAAGTCACATTCTGTAACACCACTTCAGCATCCCGATTACAAGACGATCTATTTTCCTGAAAGATAAAATCGCCGTCTGATTTTATTAGTAACACTATGCTCACATGAGCTCCACGAGGCCTAGATAAAACCTTGCATCCATGTAAACATTCACATGTACTGGGGGACCGAGATCATCCCAGTTGAACACACTACATTCCATGCTTTACCGGGTGATAAACTTATAAGGAACACTACACAAGTGCAACACTCCGATTTTGATCAAATTTGGCAGGTAAATACTACACATGAAATAAACAAATACGTGTTGTTGTTTTTTTGTTTCTGTGGATAAACGGTTTTAGGGGGCAAAAGCCCTCACACAAAATTGTGAAAGTGGCCGCCCGAAAGGCGAGAAGAAGTGGACCGAAGTGAATATAATTGTGCACATAGATGGTAGAGGTAAAATGAGGGAATACGTGTTTCGTATTTTCCTGGAAACAACGGGTGGGTGGGGCACAGACCCCTCCAAACATTTGATAACGAAATATCAACAGTGCTAATAAGTGTACGTCGAAAGTTCCGAAAGAACATGGAGAATTGCAACGAAACTGTGTGTAGAGAACAATACGCACAACAAAAGCGAACACGTGTTGTTTAGTTTGTGTGGAAAAACAGTGTGGAGACAAGGCCCCCCTCCGAAAAAAGGTAAATATGGCACTAGCATATAGGGTAATGATACAATAATCTGGAAACACCTATTTCTTCTCGAAATAACGACGGAAATGAAACCTAAATGCGTACAATCCATATCGGTATTGCACTATACTCAGGAACAATTTGTATGTTTTTAGGTTTCATTTCCGTCGTTACCACAACATTTTAGCAATATTCCGAATCATTCAATTTTACTTGTTCAATGCATATAAAATATAGAATGTCAGTTTAGAATTTATTATCGTCGGTTCGAAGGAGTAGGCCTGTAAAAACATTACCGTAATGAGTAGAACACAACAAGAGACAGCTAAGGATTACACGAACGCGCAGTGCGGCCGATTCCAAAAAGGTTACAAAATAATTCCATACGTAGAATATATAAAAAAAGGTTACAAAATAATAATTTATCAAATATAAATTATTAGTGAAACATTAATTGTTATTGATTTTTATTAATTGAAATCGTTAAAATACGATATGTTTTTATAAAAAAGTTATGTTGTTCCGCTGTCAGAGTTATTGTAAGAGTCAAATGTATGTTCGTCAATATAAACAAAAGAATTCTGCCCGAACTTGCCCCTGTTTGTTATTTAATCATTTCAGAATGGTGTACTCAAAATCGATTTTCCACACCGTTTGAGCTAGAGCTACGAAATTTGGCACAAAAGTGTATTATCATGAGTAGTTGAGGAAAATATTACAACAGGTTGAAAAAGTCGCTATCTTGGATCCAAAATGGCCTCCAAACCTATTATTTCATAGAGTGCAGAACCAAAACCGCTAAAGCTAGAAGCACCAAATTAGATATGAATGTACATGAACACTAGTAGGTTAAGAAAATATTACAAAATGTTTCGAAAGACGCCATCTTAGATCCAGAATGGCGGACCAAAAAATCCATTTTCCACACCGTTTGAGCTAGAGCTACGAAATTTGGCACAAAGGTGTATTATCACGAGTAATTTAGGAAAATATTATAATATGTTGAAAACGTCGCCATCTTGGCTACAATGGCCGACCAGAATCAAGTCAGGAATCATTTATTTAACAAAACAGCAACATCATATTTAATTAAAAAACAATTATCATTTAAGTATACCCTAAAATGTTAAAACGCTGTTAAGGGGAGATCAGTTATGCATGTCTGACTTCAAATTCGTAATCAGCGCCCCAAAAAACCATGAACATTATATTTATCTTGATTGTAACACGATATACAGGTTTCACGAATAGGAGTTGTCAATAGGGGATAAATGGGGTTACATTTTGCAACTGAGACTTCCGATTCGTAATCAGCGATAAAAAAAATGAATGAAAGAAAGAAAGAAGGAAAGAAAAAAAGAAAAGAAAAGAAAAGAAAAGAAAAGAAAAGAAAAGAAAAGAA
>JAGDQP010015877.1:0-16400 GCA_022664845.1 Lepisma saccharinum | reverse complement strand
AGAAAAGAAAAGAAAAGAAAAGAAAAGAAAAGAAAAGAAAAGAAAAGTAAAGAAAGAAAGAAACCGAGTACAGATTTTGAGAACATTCAATTGCGTTTTTGACTTTTGGCCAGCTTTTTGGAAATCGGCCACCCTGTGGAATCTTAGAAAGAATAAATAACTAATTAACACTGCATGATTAGGATATAAAGGAGGAGAGAGAGAAGCACCCTTAAATTTATCACAGTAATTAGTCCCCCTTGATATTAAAGTTGAGATGTTTCCAGATTTTAGAATAAATTACTGGATTACGTAATTAAGGGGATGTAAATTTTCATATTTATCTATCTATCTATCTACACAGATAGATAGATTGATTGAACAATTGATAGATAATTGATTTAGATATTCAGGTATAGATAAAGTGCATATAAGAAGCATCTATAAAATACATATTTCGGCAGTGAAACCTACTTTGTTTATTTTCACTAAAAATTAACCCAGAAATGATTAATTTAAGATTTACATTTAAATAATGGAAATTTCTCTGAAGTTACACACATACATAAAACTGCAAGAAAGCCCAAATTCAGTCCCTGAAGAATGTACTGTGTAGACTCTTTATTAATATGTTATGTTTATTTTCTGAAATATAATGTAATAATGAATGTAATAATATTATACTTAAGAGCATAAGATGTTATCTGTAAGGGGTGGGTGGGAAAACACCTGGCACTTCTTGTCTTTTCTTTTCTTATGGTAAGGGGAACGTTTTACCACTAAAACATATTTTCCGTTAAAATATAAAAAAAAATGACATGCTAATCTTTTCAGTAGTGAATAACACAATAAATACAATAACCATTACAAATAACTCAAGCGTGTTATCTTTAAATTACGCATTTGCTTCCGTTTCCTCCTTCATAATGATCACCATATCCTGTACACTTTACACACACTATATCCAACAGCAATAAATTTATCACCAAAACACGAAATCGTAATATACATTGCAAGTTCAACATCTTCTAATTATTTATTTTTCAATGTTTCCTCTTTTCTGTATCCGTTAGGAAATAGGATAGAATAATCATTAGTCTATGAAATGACTCGTCTAAATTCGTCTTTTCAGCTAAGAGTTACGTCAAAGCTTATGTGTACTTGTGGTTGTTGATTTTAATACGCCATACCCATGAAAGTAGATGAAATATGATGTACAGATAATTTATGATTTAAAAAACTATGAGGAATTGGGATTTCAGGTATATCTTGAGACGTAGATAATATCGTTACATGCTGCAAATTAGAAGAGTTTGAACCTTAATGATTTACATAGTTACATAATGCGTATAAGTGCACATCTGGAAATGTATTGTATGTGAATGAATGTGAAAGAATAATAATGTGTTGAGTATGTTTGTCACTAAGACTAATGGATTGTATTTATGCGGAATTATGTTGATCGATTGACTTGACTACAAAAAGCGCTGTAATCGCAAAGAATCGCTAAAGAATCAAACATACTCTAATGAAAGCCAGTTAAAATATTTAATTGTATTGAATAGAAGTTGGTGTCATGTACAGTTAGTTAGCTAATTTAGCATAAGAGAAGAAGCAAGTTTAAAAACAGAGAGAATAAATTCAACAAAATGGATTGACTCACAGCCTGGATTAAAGAAACATAAACATATAAACGACGTATTAAGTAATACTACCTAAGAATAATTGATTGTAGGTTCCTCATCTTTATTGGTAATACCTGATTTATCAAGGGCTCTAAGATTAGGAAGAATTCAAGCTTTATTGTTAAAATCTGACCTCCTATAAATAAGTTTGTATTTAGAAAAGAAGAACTTAAAAGTTTCAAGGCTCACCAGGGATTCCGCCAGGATTTCTAGTTTTCGGGGGTGTAAAGTCAAAATTGGGATGGTGTAAGTGGAGTTTTGCACAGTTTCTATCGAGTTTTGACCGTAAAAATTTTTAAGTTGGGGGTTGTTACCTCCCACAGAGGAGGGGGGATCTGGCGGAATCAATGATATTGTCTACTATCAAGGGAAAAAAAGAAGAACATTACTTTCATTTTTATCTGTCACTTTTTTATATTTACCGTTCATTTTGTTCGTATGTTCCCAATGGCACACACGTAGATATAGCTTTTAGAGGAATTGTTGAATGTCCTCCTTTTGGACGGTCTATTTACGACGAAACGTTGATTTAACCACATTTTGTTCAATAAATTGTAAAAAAAAAAGGCGAATATTTAACGTTTTCTTGTAAGTAAAAATCAGTCTTGTGTTATTCGGGGCTATTTTTAAAGATCTTAACCCAGTGGCAGCGAAAGGGGGTCAGCTGTGTCACCTTACCGGGTGCTAAGTGTCGAGGGGGGCTCCTCCTGTTACCGACACAAGTAAATAATCGCTCAAGATAAATTAGTAGAGCACCTGGTGGTCGGTGATGCAATAATTAATTATTGCATCACCGACCACCAGGTGCTGTCTCAGGACTCTTACTTGTGCGTTTGGCTGTAATCGGATGGTTGAAAAGCATGACTCTCTACAATCTCAATATTCATATCATGTATAGATTATACCGAGTGAACGAGAAGTACTCCACATCTTGGCTATTGTGTCCTCCACGAGCCCCTAGTTTCACGCGGGGTCGGAATTACGGAAAAGTATGATATTACGGTCAATAGTAGCTCACGATTGTGTTCGCGAAAGATCCTTAATCAAGTTCAGTTGCCCCGGGTCCTATCTTGTCTTGCGCCAGCACTGATTACTCATGTGCACAATTGTTTCTTCTGGCAATAAGAGCTGTCATAAGACAAACATGTCTGACGTACTAGCGGTACGTTGAATTTTAATTTATTTATGTCCTTTAGGCACCGAAACTAGCGGAACGTGTTACCTATTAATCAACATTCCGGAATTAAAGTTGGAACCCACTTGAACCACCTTGAAAAATAATCTTCAGTCCCGTTGGGAGAATTCCATGATGAATTCCTGATCTCTTCTAAATCCTCTTTTTTTTTTACTTATTAACGGAATTCTCTATATTAAAAAAAAAACGTGTTGAATATGTTCAAAATAATATGACTTATTTATTTTTCCGCCGCTTTGTTATGCAACACACTAAACACAAGAAGGGTGTGGGTTGCTGTAGATAAGGCATAAGACGCAGTATTGAATTCGCATCGTCTTAGGTAACATAGAGATATCATAGGCCTAAAATATGAAAGACGTGAGCTTCTTGACCGCTGTCTTGAATAAACATCTAGATTCTAGATTTTCTAAAAATCGATTCTACCTACCCATTTATTTATCAAATTAATCAATCAGTCGTTGTTTTTCGTGACCTTTAAAACATATTAAATAGTTCATAAAGCGTATTGCCTTTCAGTGTTATATTTTTCAAAGCTCTATAATATCATATATTCTTGTACTTATTAATGAATCTAATGTGTGTCTTCTTTTTTGTTCAAAATTTTAAAACTTCCGACTTTTACCAATATGTGAATTTTTTCTAAAATCTATTCAACTTTTTCAACTATTATTTGAATTAATTACATTAATACTAAAATTACTGCCCACGTTCCACGTCATTTTGTATCTTTAAAACCTTCCTAAAAATATTTTAAGAAATTGACATTTTCATTAGAAACAAAGCTACTTTCAGGTGATACGAAAACACGGGTTTAATGGTATGTAGGCCAGAAATTAGTGGAAGAGCTTTTTTTTATTATTAAATTGTACGTTTTCTTTCTTATAATATTTTTATCTTATTGTTAAAGAATTGCTATCCATTTTCAATACAATATTTTTTTTTCCTATTTAATGAGGTTGCCAACTTATATGCGTGTTTTAGACCATTAGAACCGGTACTTCTGGGAGGTAAAGAAAGACAAATAAATAAACAAACAAATAAATATATATAAATAGAAATGTTTCCATCGCTTCGTTATATCTTTTGTTTCCGTAAAATGTATCAAAAACAGACACAGACGAAGGAATTCTCGAAATTCCTATCTAGTATCAGCTCACACAACTTAGAGACATTTGAATAGACTTTTTCTTTTGAATTTTCTGAAGCAATAAAAAAAATGTATATTTGTCAACTGCGCCTGCAGTCATGTGAAAGGGCAAGCAAATATTAACTTTCTGAAACTCTCTTAGTTTTTAAAACTAGCAGTTCTTTCTGTCAATGTCTTTCCTCTTGTATTTCGGTGCGGATAGAGACGTCACGCAACCAGAAATAGGAAAGAAAAAAAAGTTGAAGAAAGAAAAGCTCAGAAACCATGTTCCAGAGATGTTTAGCGACCTCACGGTGTTAGTATTGATCCAAAGCAAAGCATACTTGTTCCTTTGCACGTTTCACACGAAAGATGCAAATTTTAACACATATCATGAAAAGATCAGGATTTCTGTTTACCCAGTGCAGAAAAAAATAACATTTCCTATAGCATGAGCACATACATCTTCACACCAAAACAGAACACTGTCTTAGGAAAATATGTAAAAGATTAACAGCAATTGCAAGGATAAAATACGCATGAGAGTACATTATCCTAAAGAAAAGGTTAACTTTTCGTAACTGAAGGCTTCGTGGCCTCCCCTATAACTCTACGGTAGCTGGAATACAGGCCTTCGTCTCAAGGCCCGGCTATAAGAAAATTTTATACAGTAAAGTCTCAATAATCTGCGTTGCGGATTAACCTAGGAGGATCTAGGGAATAGTAAATTTACACTAAAGTGAGTGTTTTCAATGTACTCATCAATGGCGGATGGTCGAAGTGGGTGGCACGTACACTATCTTGAAGACCAGAAAGATGTGTTGCTTTGTGACAAGTTGCGTTTATAGATACTTAAATGTGTTTCATATAAAAAAAAATTATGGATGAATATTTTAGTCAATTTTAAAATTAAGTACATTTGGCCAAATTTATAGTTCTTTACAACCAAATAAAACTTCCACCAATAGTTTCATTTTTCTTCAGATACGATAACGACACTTTCTAATGGGAATTTTGATAGGAAGCTCAATGGTATGCGTTCCAGTGCATACTTGCAGAAAAGGAACTTTGGTAGAAAAGAGAGAATATGGGACACAGAAAGATGAACATGAATTACTGTATAACATACAATGTACAGTACATGATAAATGTCAGCGTAGCATATGATAATAGATTATTCTATCTATCCACGATTCACAGTAGTACACGTATTAAATTTACATTAAATCTACAGTAATGGTTAACAGTATGTTTACTGAATATTTACTGCGGTGATTATTTACTAAATAAATTTACCAAATAGAAACAAAAACTTCATGGAAGTAACCACTTCTAAACAATAGAACATGGGAAGGAGCAAAAATAGGGAAGTGTGGACGAAAACCAACACTGCTATTCGATTCGCCTTATACATGACTATTTCCTTTACACATTCAACTAGCTGGATGTTATAAAATATACATGGATATTGAATTTTAACATGCGGTGTCATAATGATAACACGAGATCTCATTCTGTTTTCGTTTTATCATGCACTTACACAAGAACACAACCATGCATGCCCTCCCCCACTTCACACACACACACGCACAAGAAGGTAGTCGTCCTTTGTCTGGTTTCCAACTGGCAGCGTTTATGCTCACGAGCCAGCGAGCTTTCAGTTATTGAATCTGAGACGCTCGCGGGGCAACGGTGCAGTGCAATATTTACTGAACAATATCCAGCGGCCGTGTCGGTGTCTATTTTATGAAGTAGGTGAATCTCCGTCATAGAGCACTGCACATTGAAACAGAGATGGCAGCATTACAGGAAGACATTTTAAATTTCATACCACCTCCCTCTTTCCTTCCATATTTTCCCTGTTTCTGTATGTTATTTTGCGAATGATATCATTGATTTGCAAGCTTCATTCTGTGAAACAAATATTTGCCTGTTATGAACAGGAATATGTTTTCGAAACGTCTGTGAAGCTGTAATTATTATAACAGGAACGAAAATGCAACCACATGGGAAATATTTATAGAAGGCGGACAAAAGCTAGAAATCAATATTTGCGGATAAGTTATCGCTATGACAAGAAAGAAAAGATCTCTGATTAAGTACGCGTCGGGTTATACTTTGCTTTTGAGAAGTTCGAAAATGTAAAATTTAAATCAAGACTGTAGGCGAACCATCAACAAAGCTCTGACTTCTTTTAGGTACTTGAATTTTAAAATCTGAAGTATTATTTACACAGAAAATGTACAGTACAATTCATGCAAAATTAAAGCAAATGCTTGAAATTTATGAACTTCTACTAAAATATATTACCCGTTAACTATGGAACTACGGGAACAACAGTTCAAAATTGTATTCGGAATATTACTAGGACGCATTTATCTTTTGCGATATCTACAGAATTGAGTTGAGCGAGTAATTAGCATTTAGTGCAATGTTTCAGGAACTTAATTGATTATCGTTACCATTCGCTTAAAACAGGGGCTCATCGGATCTCGTTGGGCTCCAGTAGGAGAGTCGCAGCCCGGTGGTTGAGAAATATTGCATTAGACAGTATTTGGTATATAATAATTAACAGAGATCATAAAAATAGATCCAGTGGCCATTCATCCTCTTAACTGATTTAATGCAATCTGCTTTTTTGCCTCAGTTGGTCTTTTAGATTACTCGTAAATCAGAAGTGCAAGATGAGAAAGTTCTCTCCTACAGTATTTTAGTCAATCAGTGTTTGCGTCCATCATTTCATTTGCTTATTCGCTGGTATGAGAGCTAATCGCATCAACGAGAAGAAACTGAGAATTAGGAATGTGTCAAAAATTGTCATCAGTTGACAATTGCTAATTACTTTAATCACACAGGACGTACGACAAATTGTTATCAATGCGGAGAAAAAGAACGAGTAATATTTTGTGAAACAACATTATTTTCGAGCCGGCCTGGTAGTCGAGTGGGTGAGGCGCAGGTTTCGGTCTCGAAGTACCCGGGTTCGAATCCCGAGTGCGACATTGACATTTGTAAATTTTAGACATTTAACAGCTAATGGACTCGAAACGAACCGAAGTCATTAGTTACTAAAATGGCCCAAAAATATATAATTTACCAACATTACTTTGGAACACACTTTAAAAAAATATTAAAACAAGTATAATTAACCCGTCACCGGGAAAAAGACGTTCTTTTCGATTGAAAGTGTATGGGCTAACCCATAGTAAGTTAGTGCCATAGCACATGTCCACTGTTGAATATTTTTTATTTTATTGTTTTTATTTATTATTATTATTATTATCATCTTTGGAAGCTAAACGACACATCAGAGGAAAGAATGAATGTTATTTTCGGACTCCTCGTCGTTTGTTGAGTAAAATTAATGGGTTACCCCAACCTTCCCAAAACCTTCCGTATTTAGATGCGACAGACTAGTTCTTGCAGATTGAATTTTTTCAATCTCAAGAACGGAAAAACTTTTGAAAGACATACTTTCTTTAAAAAATTCGTACTAAAAGTAAACAATAATTTTGTTTATCCATGACTAAAAATAAAAGCCTGGGGCACGCTCTCATATACAGTCACTTTATAAGTTCTTGAATTGGGGCGAGCCATGTTTTTCTTTTTAGTCATGCGTAAACAAAATTATTTTTGACTTTTTAGTACGAATAAGAAAAGTATGGCTTTCAAAAGTTTTTTATTTTTTTTTAGTTATTCCGATGCTCGGATACATTTCCTCAAGCTAACGTTTTGTGATCCAAATCCTAAAGTGTTCTGCAACCAGTCAAACGACAGATCGTTGCAAGCTAGTATTTATTTTAGGAAAAAGAAGTCCATATTAAAATAATATGCTTTTAAAATATATAAATATATAGAAATATAATAAAGTGACAATGGAATATTGTATTGTCACCCGACTTAAGTCACTGTGTAAAATTTCATCATTGTTTGACGTTGGGAAATGTGTTAAATTAACGTTGCAAGATTTGAGGACACCACGAACCACTGTGAACTAAAGAAAATAATATATTAACGCTCACTTCCTTTTACAAGCATCATTGCGCATTCAACTGAAAAGTGAGTCAACTTTAGATATGTGCTTGTACGTACAATGTGTTTGAATCATTTTTGTGCAATATTTGCACGTTTTTTTTAACACAAAGTGTATCAACAAACAATTTTGGGAAGATAGGGAAGATGTTAAAATTCCCGTTAGAGCTTCTATGAAATCTATGAATTCAATGATTCAATTATAGCCTACTTCTTTAACTAAGGAAGAACAGAGTACATTTGTCGGTGTTCTCAACATATCTTAAACTTTCATGCAAAAGAAAAAAAAAGATTTGAAGCTTATTAGGACACATGATTTATATTTCTGAACATGTGTACCAGATGTGCTTAAAAGGTAAAAGATAACGTAAAAACTGTAGCCTAGTAATCATTATGTCAAGAAATATATCCTTGTTGTAAAAACGAAAATCTTCTTTTTTGATCTTCTGTATTTTCCAGTTACATCAATGAAGCGGAAGTCAGGGAAACCAAAATCGTTCTTTATGACTTCAGTTTTGTTCCAAGTAGAAAAAAAAGTTTAAATAATGTAAATATGGTACTAGGAAACAGTTGAGAAAATTCGTTGAATGTATTGATGTATGAAAATTTTTTACACTGAACATGGTTGATTTAGTTAGATGCTTCGGCAACAGAAAAATGCTCGCAAACTTTCTTCTAAAATTAACGCCGGAAATTCGGTTACACCCTTAGTACCACCAAACTCACGACGGGAAGGAAGTTTAATGAACTTTGGGAAATAATTTGAAAGAGAAGAAGGTAGCGAACAGAATGTTCAATCTCAGGAAAACGGCAAAGTTCTTGTCAGAGAAAATCAGCGGCTGTTGTGGAGGGACAAACATGCACATTCACCGTTCCTCCAACTCCCTTGATCGTTGATGATAGGTGTGTGAAACGATATTAATTTCGCATTCCCAAGGCCTTACATTCAATCATATCTGCGAGTACAATTCAAATCGTATTATGAATCCATTTTAATCCTTTTTCTAAATATATGTCACCAAGACGTAACAAATGTATCAATTATTTATTAATCAAAACATTAAGTTCTTCAAAGAGAAATAATTCTTCTTCATTTTCTGTAGTTTGCGATTTCTATTTCAGTTTCAACATTGAATCTTTCTCTGTTTTGCTTTCACAATTAAATAATTGTATTTTTGAATAACAATTTCTCATCAAGGAATATTGTAAGCACTCTTTCCGGTTTCTTTATTTCAGTATTGCTAATATAACACTTCTTACTCCTTCCAGTTTTCACCAATTAATTTTTCAATTCTGTCCAGTTAGATAAAAAAGTAAGGTCCATTAATAGGGAAACTGATATTTTTACATATTCGGAATAGTCTGCCATCTATGTTCGTAATTTCGAACCATTGCAACTATTCCTCATACAATTGAGATAACATTCTGTCACACATTTTATTTCCCTTCTGTACTTCTCTTGTTTATTTAAACAATTGGTACGCTTGGGCATATTGCGTGACAGGGTACCCAATATGGCCTATTTATTTATGTATGTATTTTGTGTTCGTAAAACAGACAAGAATTAATTTTACAATACGAATTGTGTATTTTGCAGTATATATGAAGAAAAGACACGTACAGAAAATTCTACAAAATGTTAATTTGAATGAAAAATCTCAACAATTAACTTGATAGACTTAATATTAAGTTTGATGACAAATTTTATGTTAATGTTGATTTGAATGGAAAAGGAATCATACGAAAGATTTAAACTGTCTTTGAATAAGAAAATGCAAAACAAAATTAAAGTTCACATTTTGGGCAGATAAAAGGATCGATATTTTGTTTGACCAAATCTATAACCCATATTGATTACCCTTGACACAAGAAATATTTTTTTTTTACAAAATCAATATTAAAATTAAACAATATGAAACCTTTAATTAACCAACGAAATTAGAAGGGATGTACTAACTGTTAGCAACAATAACCACATGCTATTCACACAAATTATTGCGTTACAATATTTATGTGACAAATTTTATAACAGCCCAATACGAACAACTTACGTTCCACTCTACTCAAAGTTTGCGTTAGTCAAATCCACGTTACGTTCACTCTATACACGAAGTCTGTTTATACTGACTTCTACATACACACAAATACCGCAACCTGTTGGATTTGACACGTATTACAATGAATGTAGTGAAAGGCCATTTGGGTCCCTATACCTTGTGTTCTTCAATTCTAATAGTTTGTGGTCGCCTAGGTTTCGAAGAGTTCTGATGGTTGCACTAGTAGAAAACATGATTGCAATAACCTAATTGATACAAAGGACTATTCAAAGAGTCCATCGGTTAACACATAGACACTGATCGATACTTGATTGATTTCAATGTCATTGTGCAGTTGAGCTACAACAGCAATATACATGAATTATAGCTGAGAAGTATGAAACACATTCCAATGAAATAGAGACAATTGAGCTGTGTATCTTGTTAAGCTCAAAATAAAACAATATTAATTGATGAGAGCAATACTAGAAGAAATATTGCCAAATTCATATGAAGTACAACGAAAGCTTTACACACGATATTAAACTTCTCCGCCGTTACCCTGGCTTCAATTGAATAAAAACTTGTTAATCCTTTTGAGGAAGAAGAATAACTTTATTAACTGCGCGTTTCAAAACTCCTGTTCAAGGTCACTACAGTTCCTAGTTCTAACTTTGGATGCACGTTGGTCCTTTTTTTACGTTGTTGATGATGCTTAAGATCATGCATTGGTTATCAATCTGTTGACTAATCATAAGCGGATTTGGGAGAGAGACCCTGAGGGGGGAGGGGGGCAATTTCTTTAAATGCTGTTCTTTAGAATGAAACATTTGTAGTAATTCTGAAATGACTGAGGGCAATGCCCCCCATGCCCCCCATAAATCCGCCTATGGTTCACTTAATTCTTCATTCTAACAATCGGCTGCTCTGAACGTGACTTCAGTCAGATAACGTTTGTATGAGAGCTGTTTTTATTATTGTTATTTCTGTCGAAGCACTAGATTCATAATTGAGAAACTACGCTAACCCACACCCTGGTCAAAATTGAGTTTTTGACAGAATAGTATACTATTGCCATCTACCGACTTTTGCCCGAACCACTGGTTGGTGTAGCTTGGGCGTGGAGTACAGAATATGCCAAAGTATGAAGACGGTTGGTATTAACATGTATTGTAGGGCAATTTACATTTTCCTTTTTTTCCTCAGAAAGTTAAAATTGTGGGCTAGTCTAGCCTTTCACTAACCCTCAGTTGATTACTATTTTAACATAGGGGAAGGACGGTGACTGGCAAACACCCAAGCTTCTAACAAGATTGCACAAAAGTAATTTGACCAATTTTACAAAACAAGATGGCTGAAATAAACTTCCGACTCTGCTCTACAATGTGGTTATTAACATTTGGAAATTGTTTCAAAACTAACCACACAAAAAATTGAGTGTAAAAAGAAAGCTCTGTATGTACTGTTCGTGATTGCCTTGCCTGGTTGAACAATGGCGAACAGGACTTCACTACTATCCAATATGCATTAAATTACATTTTACAAATATGGCCCAATGGGTATCGTAAAGATAAATTATTTGACATACAAGCACAAAAAATTATTTGATACTTGAACACACTAAAATATCACCGAATTAAGACTTGAGTTCTGCCCTACTTTTCAGTGATGAACCTATAGGACTATTAGAATAATCACATAAGTATGGATGTTTCTTTTCCCACCTATGCACCCACTACATTCAGTGTGACAAGTTTAGACAATTATCACCTCCACACTTTCATCACAACACTCAGCTGCGCCCCAATTCAACGCGCACACTACAGAAAGACGTGTTTGCCATTGCCCACCTGGGACGCCATTACAGAACCAAGTCATAAAACTTGTCCGAAACATGAAATAAAAAAGACTTTTCTATAAAGGTTTACTCATTTCATTTAGCCAGTTCATAAGCTTATATTCAATCCTGGTTGGAAAGCCGGATGGAAAGAGACCGTTGGGAAAGCCGATACGTCTTTGGAAGAACAATGTTAACAGAGATCTTCGAGAAGTGAGCGTTCGTAATGAAAACTGGCTTGATCTAGCCCAGAATAGAATCCCATGGCGAACGTATGTTACTGCGGCGATGAGCTTGCGAGTTCCGTAAGCCATAGAGTTAGTTAGATCATAAGGTTCTACGATATATATTATGTTTTCTTGAATCTTAAGATTTAATGATGCCATTTTATAGCGAAATTGTGTGTAAACACATTCACTGGCTTCTACAACTCGGCTCATAATGGAGGATCTATTTGTAGGGAACAGCACTGAATCTCCCTGAACATTGCACCGCCGGTACTGACCCTCTGATGTAGTGCGGAAACCTTTAAATGCGATGTTCGCCATTGCTTACCTGTTCGCCATTTACCGCCTTTTCCCTATATCCTATTCAAAATTTCTACATTTTTGTCAAAATATTAACCACAGTGGGATTCTGCCGGGATTTTCAGTTTGCACGGTTTCTATAGATTTTCAACCGTAAAAGAATTAAGATGGGGTGGGTGCACGAGAATTTGATCGGGTGACACTTCCCAGTTAAGGAGTTCTGGCAGGATTCCTGTTAACAGTACCTGTATTCAAAATCATCTTATTCGTAATTTGCCCCCAAATTTGAGTTGTTGTAAGTAAACTGAATTATTTCATACGTGATACCTAGACGTAATATTTCCAATTACGTAATTTTTTGTTTCTAGAATTAATAATTATCTCTCTGGTATGAGCCAACAAAGTCCTCTATGTCATCTGTAATATTAATGTCCTTGACGCTAATGTAAAGCAACGATCTCCAACAAGAAATGGTAGCATGTGTCTAATGTATTTTTATCGTTGCATGAAATTTCAATGCTGCTTCTACAAATTCAAGCCTAGAGAGTGCCTAACTTTCAGGCAAGATAGTTCATAATCAATTCAAGAGTTCGATCAATGCCGACTTTTAATTTTCTTTTTTGTTCATTGTTAAAAGAGCTTCATTATTATAAGTTTTGATATTCACAACAACAATTAAGCGATTTCAACAATGAAGAAAAACGAAAATAAAAAATCGGAAATGAAAACCTAACACACAAGTAACGAGCCTGAGTAAGTGGTCCCCAATACTCATGATTCATTGTGCAATTAGATTTTAATTTGTTGGACTCTTTTAAGAAGAACAGAGTATTTCCAGACTTTTCAATCAACTACACATACTGATGTCACATCTCATTATTCTCTCAAAAATACATTTATGGAAAAACTTACTTCACCAATGTATTTCTGGTGAAACTGCAGACCAGATTGATTTATTACATGACCCCCTTCCTATTTTAAAAATATAGTAAGACTCAAGATGGCAGACTTCAAGATAGCGTCCTTGACAAACGTACCTTCTAAAAGATAGCGCATTTACCCGGTATCCATTCATGTGCATTTCCTTACCATTATTTCAAGTATTTTACAAATAAACGTGTGTTTTCCGACATAGATCACAATGAAGTACTTATTCTTAGGAATCAAACTTTTGACCACTGCGCCCGTCTTTATGGACGAAAGCACTTTTTTTTAATCATGCTTTCTGGTGGTTTCCTGACGTACACCACCAAGTTTAGTCGATAAAACAGTTTGAAGCATCGATAGGTTTACTTGTTAGTTATATGCACAAGAAATGGTAAAAAATGTGTGTAAAAAGTGTTTCTATAAGAGAGTTTAGCGTAGTTTCTGCTCACTTCTGGTTTTAGGAATCACTTTTCATACTCTTTTTGTATAAATTTTTTTAACAGTGTGTTTAGATAAGAGGCTTACTCAATTTTCCATGAAAATTATTCGATATCCAGCGAAAAATGTGTGTTCTTCGCAGCTGAGCATTAGGCTATCACTAAGAATAAACGGGTTATATCTCTGCTCCCGTCAACTGGGTTACTTTGGCCACTAAAATTTATTTTTAATTGTAATTCTTTTGTTGTCATATCAAGCTAAAAAAATTATCTTACGACATTTTTATATACTTCATAATGATTTTAATGGTAGTTCAGAATCCATGTGGGCAATGCAGAAATTTAAATCCATGCCCTAAGTAACCCTGCAGTTATTGAGCACAATGTTTTCTGACCTCAACCGCGTCATGTCTGGAGTATCATGTGTTTAGAGGTACCATTAGACACATAAAAACTAAGATCAGATTGTCCTCTTTCATTTGATAGCTAAATCATGAAAAATAGGTTAATAATAACAGAATTATTCATAATTTCGTTCTGTGTTGTATACAAACATTGACTACTAACTTGAAGTTAAAATTGCATTGAAAATAAAGACCCCATAACAGGAAAGTTTCTGTAGTTGAAACATTTACATATCTTCAAATGTCAGATAAGAAGTTGACACCTTTGAGAGAAATTGTTTCTGGCTTTTTAAAAAGATCAACAATACAAAGTATTTTGAAAATACTGCAGTCACTCTAACTTGAAGGAACGAAGTAACCGAATTAAATAATAATAATAAAAAAACTTGAGAAATTATAATACTGTATATTAGAAATGAAACAGAAGTATAATACAAGAATTATTGCCTTATTTCTTTCTCACTCCTGAAATCTGAGATAAATGAAAAATGGATATACAAATAATCCAAAGAACTGGTTAACTTTTTACACAGAAATATGCCCGTTCAGTGAACCATTGAAAAAAGTCACGAAAAGCTTCACAGAAATGGTAGGCTTCCATTTAATATAGCGGTATGCCCGGATGTTTTAAAGTTATGACAGCGCAAAGTAGATATGCTCTATTGACTTTGAGAAATGTTATACGATAACGATACTAGGTGTACAGCTATGGACATAAAGATTGTCGCATGTCTTTAGAGATTATTTCCCAAATTCCCAGCTATTTCCCTCGCAGAGGCAAATTTCCCGCAGTTGAGGGAAGTTCCCTGATCTTGAAAAATATGAACATAATCCGACATTAAAGCCCATTACAGAACAATTGTGATATACGTATATTGTAATTATTTGCACAAACAAATAAGGGATTACAAATCAAAGAGAAAATTTAAAAATAATATTAATAAATTAAACACTGAATGTCGTATTAATCCATAGTCTTACATTGAAATCTAGTAAAAACACATATTGTTATTCGGTTAATAGGATGGATCAGTTGTTATCGTGCTCGACTCATAATGAATTTTAATTTTGTCATGGGTTCGAATCCTGGTCGTTGATCATATTTTGTACTTGTAGATTAATATAGATAATCTTCACTTTTATCATTTTTTAAGTTTGATATCTAATTCAACTATGATACTTTTATATTTTACTGTTAATTTTAAAGTTATTTCAAGAAGCTTTCTACCATTCTTAATCAGGAAACGTAATCTGAAAACTGATGGGTTTCTCCTTAGAAGAACCTAAGAATGTAATGTGTGTCCAAAATGTTCATGAATAAAACAATTTAGTGATTGCTGATTTTATTTGAACACTAGTTTTGGTGTTCACTCCTGACAAAATAATAATTAATGAGATCAGAAGCTTCAAGTTACTTCTTGAATTTAGGTCATATTAGGTTGGTTTACCTAGCAGTTGGGGCTGTTGGGGCGTCCCATTTGGGTTACCAAAACTTCTATTAAATACTGCTGGTAACGATAATACAGAGTAATCCATATAAACCTTGAAATTTCAATTACTTATTTATTACTTCCATGTGGAAGTGACAGTGAATTTGAGATTGCATTGTATTGTTGAATTGGCTCCAGCAGAATCCGTTTAGGGGCCATCGCTGAAATTAAAATACGATTATCGTCCATCCTATTAAAAAAGTTGAACAGTGAAGGCCTACTACATAGGCTTTATTTCTGTGGCCTATGCTTTACTATTTCTACCACTACATACTACTTCCACGGATAACGCTGCTTTCGGTCCCTTAGTAGCAAAACTATAGCAAAAGGGACCTTCTATTCCCGCTCATGGTGTCAGTCCGTCCACCCTTGGCTAGAAATTAAATCTCAGGAACTACAAGTTGTAGAAGATGCTTGAGATGTCGTTGGAAAAGTCTTAGACCAGCTGAGAGCCCCTGGAACCGTTTGATTGGTGCAGTGGTTCAGTATTGCCAGCCCATTTTCTATAAAAATCAATTGTTCAAATTCTTTCCATCAGTTAGACCTACCTACCTGTACCAAACTTGGCATTAACATTATTCGACGCAATGCAAACATACTGAGAGAGTATACGATGCCAAACATTCTCACTTACTAATGTTGTCAGCCTATTTAGTGTGGGAGTGTGGGGTTGGATGTCTGCCCAGGGATTAGGTTTCTTACACAGGATTGAAGGTCATTTA
>JAGDQP010015876.1:18161-41692 GCA_022664845.1 Lepisma saccharinum | reverse complement strand
ATGATGATGATATATACAGATGCTTATCAGAATAATGGAAACACCTGTAGTTGGCAACACGTCAGATGTATGGGTTGGCAGTGGTGCTTTGGATATCTTAAATTTTGTCAGTTACAGTTTTCTTACTAATATTGTTCCATATAACACCTCCATAATCTAGGTATCATCTAACTAAGGCACAAAAAAAGTATTTTACAAATGCTTACATTGTCTTCAGAAAAATAAAATCGTGTTAAAAAAAAAAAAAACTAAAGATGTATACAGTCTTTAGCTTAAGTTAAAAACGCGAAATGGGCCCTCACAAAAATAAAATAATAATACTACATAAAACCTAACAGCTAAACAACGTCTCTTGAACAAAGGGAAGAACTAGTCGCAATATGGCTGATTCATCCCCTAACAATGACGCCATGTCATTGGGGATGTTATAACGTTGTCTGAGATGAATATATCCGGGACAATCTAAAAGGACGTGACGAATACTTCAAATTCCATTGCATTCACTACAATGCGGAGGGTCCAAACGTCGCAGCAGATATCCATGAGTCAGGCGACTGTGGCTTATACGTAGGCGACATAAAAGTACTTCTTTACGTCTGGTATCTCAGCAAGATGATTTCCATGGAGTAACAGTTAACTTAATTTCTTTCAATTTATTAACAGCAACGTCATCCCATCGTCGCTGCCATTCATTCCGGGTAACCTGTCTATAATATATCAACATGTCCTGAAATGGGATATGCTGAATATCAATGTTATCTCCTAAAGAGGCCTCACGAGCTGCTTCGTCTGCCAATTCATTACCATGGATACCAACATGACTTGGTATCCACGAAAAGACTACCCCACCACCGGCCGAGCAGATGGCGTGTGTCTTACATAGAATATCTTGCACAAGCGGATGCTTAGAATACATATTTTCGAGGCTTTGAACAACACTGAGCGAATCTGTACAAACAAGGATGCGGTTGACAATACGAACGAGAATAAAATCCAAAGCCTATAAAAGAGCATATAGTTCAGTAGTAAAAATACTGGCTTTGGGATTAAGACAAAATTGCTGGGCTTCCCCTTCGACAACAAACGCACTTCCAACAGATTCTTCTTATTTGGACCCATCGGTAAAAACAGATAAAATTCGGGTACTGACTCTGCATCTCACGAAAACGCTGCTGGAACTCAATCATGGAGGTCTCCGATTTCTTGAAACGCGACAAAAAAAATATCAATCCGTGGGCGGGCAAGTGTCCACGGCGGACGGAGACTAAAACGGACAGGGCAGACAGTTGGGCGGTCTGCATTCAGAGTCTCCAACAACTCTGATGCTCGGATGCCAAGTGGTCGGGTAGCGTGACCACGGCGTTCATATAGGGCTCGTTGTACTGGGTATACGATTAAGTTATGTGCTGGGTGGCTTGCTAAAGATGATATCTTAGCAAGATAGCTCAGCACATAGTACATCCTATGAATCTCGAGCGGTGGGTCAGCGGCATCAACACAAAGACTGGTGACAGGACTTGGGCGATATGCGAGAGTCGAATTCCAGCATGATGGATACTATTGAGTGTATGTAAGGCTGAAAATCGTGCAGAGGAATAAGCGTGACAACAATAATTAAGCTTGGATAAAATGAGTGCGCGATAAAGGCGCAACAAGGTTGTACGATCAGTACCCCAAGTGGGATGACTTAAAACACGTAATAAATTCAGAGCTCTCGAACAGGAAATTTTAATTTGGCGAAGGTGACTACGCCAATTTAACTTTGTATCAAAGAATAAACCAAGGTATTGTACCCCCTCGACGAACTGTAGTTGTCGGTCTTCAAGAAAGAGATCTGGGTCTACAAAACAATTTCGTTTACGGCAGAAGTGGACACAGACTGTCTTCGTTGGAGAAAAACGAAAGCCAGTCTGGTGTGACCAGTCAACAAGACGGTTAAGCGTCAACTGGATCTGCCGGGCTGTGAGGTTGATATTAGCAGATTTACAGACAATTGTCAAGTCGTCAACATATATAAGACCTTGCACAGGAGGAAGAATACAAGCCATAACACTATTCACTGCAATAGCGAACAGTGTTACGCTCAGCACACTCCCCTTGAGGTACGCCATTCTCCTGTAAATAACGCTCTGAGAAACGATCACCAGCACGGACACGAAAATAGCGATCGCTAAGAAAATTGGATATAAAATGGGCCATGTGGCCCCTAATGCCCCAGTCATGAAGCTGGCGTAATATGCCATATCTCCAGGTGGTATCATAGGCCTTCTCTAAATCGAAGAACACAGTAAGAACATGTTCATTCTGAACAATAGACTCTAACCTGACAAGATGGTCGACAGTTGATCGATATTGGCGAAACCCACACTGATCATTAGAAAGCAAGTTGTTATGCTCCAAGTACCACATTAGGCGTCGGTTTATCATTCTCTCAAATAGCTTGCATATGCAGCTAGTGAGAGCAATGGGCTGGTAACTTGTGGGGTTTAATTTATCTTTGTCAGGTTTCAGAATGGGAATTACAATGGCTTCTCGCCAACTAGACGGGAAGCTATCAGTCCTCCAGACCTGATTATACAAGTTTAGCAAGAAGACGGGTCGTTGGGGGGGGGGGGGTCGCAGCATTTCATAGTGAATATCATCCAGTCCAGGGGATGTGTTTCTAACATCCCGCAAGGCAGTGTCAAGTTCCCACTCGGTGAAAGACACATTATATGATTCAAAATTATGAGAGTGGAAGCGTAGAGGTATTATCTCTGCCTGTCGCTTAACATTCACGAAAATAGCACTATAGTGCTGAGAGCTGGATATTGCTGCGAAGGCTGCTCCAAGAAGATTTGCTATCTCTTCTGGGTCAGTATGCAAGACATTGTTCTGCTTCAGAGCAGTCAGTGGCTCGGAGCGACACTTGCCTTGCAAACTTCTGACCCGTTCCCACACGTCTCGAATTGGCGTTTATGAATTAATGGACGATACGTATTCACGGAAGGATGTACGCCGAGTTTGTTTCATGGGACGTCGAATATAAGCTTGTGACTGTCGAACTGCATTCAAATTCGCAGCTGTAGGATATAGATTGAACACCCGTAGAGCGCGACTGCGCCGTCGCCGTGCTACCTCGAGCTCATCGTTCCACCAGGGAACAGAACGCCGACGGGGCGTTCGGCCAGACTGTGGGATGGAACATCTGGCAGCTCGCAAAATTTTACGGTTCAAGTACTCAACCGAATCATTCAGGGCCAAATCTCCTTGATCAACTAGTTGGACACGAGTTGCATATTTAGTCCAGTCAGCACGCTTCAGATGCCAATGCGGTAATTTGCGTGGTGCTTGATAAAGATTTAAAAAGTCTAAAATTACTGGGAAGTGGTCACTACCATATAGATCGTCATGTACAGTCATGGGTGCAAGAACTGCACTGCAGAGAGACAGATCTATCGCTGACTATGTGAAACTTGCCAAACTAAAATGCGTGTTAGCACCAGTATTTAATGAAACTAAGTTTGAAGCGTCAATAAACGATTCAACGATTCTACCGCGGACATCTGTACGAACACTACCCCAAATAACATTATATGAATTAAAATCTCCAACTAAAATTATAGGTTGGGGTAACTGCTGCCAAAGATTCTGGAGGTCAAGGAGCGTAAAGTCTTGTTCCTTTGTTATGTACAAATTCAGGATTGTGACATGCTGCTCAAGGTGGACGCGAACAGCAACCGCCTGTAGGTTCGTAGTAATGTGGACAGGTGTTGAATACAGCGTGTCAACAACACCAATTACAACTCCACCACTTGCGCGACCATCAGTTAGAAAATCTGTGCGATAGAGTGTATAGCTTTTTAAGATCACAGATTCAGCGGTTTAAAACTTGGTTTCCTGAAAGCAAACTACAGCAGGGGAAAGATCTCTGATAACAAAACTTGCAGTTCTTCATAGTGGGAATTAAATCCGTTAAGATTCCATTGGAGCATAGCCATTGGGATAAGGATGAATAAAAATATTACCTTTTCAGTCTAGGTTTATTAAATTTACCTCCCTTTCCGACTATTGTAAATTCCGAGTCCATCAGATCGTCCTCAATCATATCTGCTTTGAGGGATGAACTCAGCGCATTAAGGGCAGGTGGAGAATTTTGATGAGCTAATTGATGAGCAAGAACAGTAGTTAGACGTTTGATGCTCGTCGTTAGTGGTGACATACGATTAGATCGTGAAATTTTACTGGCACGAACAGTAGATACAGCCCGTGGTGTCCTAGGAGACTCCCTAGGGGCGATTTGTTTCTCAGTATGCCTCGGCGTAACTTGGGAAGAAGTTGAGGCTTGGCGATGTTTAGGAGATCTGTCACCTAGAGGTCTCTCAGTTTGAGTGGATACATCAACTGTCTGGGTGCCAACCGAGACAGTTTTAACTGGTAGTCGTGCTACGACTGTAGAAAACTCACCAGATGGAAGGGTGCGTTGAGACTCTCGTACTCAACGTTTTGCATCACCAGCAGATATTTTCTCGAGGACCATCTACTCCCGAATTCTTTTTTCTTCCTTAAATACCGGACAGTCACGTATGCTCACCCTTGCAGTTAACACACTGAGGCTTCAGCGACTTGCAAGGATCCGAACCATGGCTACTGGTACCGCATATTGCACAAACAGCAGAGGTCGCCTTACACGACGTGCTGGTGTGTCCATAGTGCTGACATTTAAAACAGCGGAGTGGACTCGGTATATACGGACGGACAGGTAAGCAATAGAATGCTGCCTTCACGTCCTTGGGGAGCTGTTGGGTGGCAAACGTCAAAATTAGCGACCCCGTAGGTTGGAGTTCTCCACTCTTTCTCGTTTTAATACGACGAACGCTGACTACTCCTTGGCTGGTAAGTTCATTCTTAATCTCTTCTTCGGTGACATCTTGCAAGTCCCAACACGATATTACGCCCTGACTAAAGTTCAGTTGACGGTGTAGTTCAACTTGAACTTCGAATGGTCCGAGGGTCTTCATTTTTAAGAGATTAGTTGATTGCTTATTATTAGAGGTCTTCACGAGCAAGGTGCCGTTGCGGAGCTTTTTAACATGCTGAAGCTCACCTGCAACGTAATTCAGTTGTTTTTGTATAACGAAAGGGGATAACCCCTTCAAACAACCTGGATTCTCTGTTTCGTTCTTGACTTTAATCACAAGATATCGTGTGATAGTCTGTACGATACTTGTCTGTTCCTCTACTTCTATTTTCTCTTCTTTGTCACTGGTTGATTCATTAGCTGTATGCGCCTTCTTGCTTGCATCAGTGACTTTCTCTTCATTATGTCTCTTATGTCTTTCTCTTTCTTTCTCCGAAGGCGACTTGTTAGGATGTGGTGGAGCCATGATGAATGAAAGCCGTAAATGCCTACACTTCTCCGTCTTCGTTCTGAGGAGCCAACGAGGCTGCTGGGTACTACCCTCATCACCCTTCTCAGCAAGCTGGAAATCGAGGCGAAGTCCAGTGATTTGGCGTCGAAATCACTTGCACTCCCGACTGATGGATACTTGGGACACCCACTCCCCCAGAGTGTTGGCGAGACCAAAGGTCCGAAGAGCTCCCCAATGGCGCACTTCCCAGCCTCAACGAGCTAGACCATCCAAGAATCTGCTGAACTAGGCGCTATCCAGTGGTTCCGCCCCTTTCCACGGGTCCAGCGTCAATGCAAGAACATTCATAACACATCCGTTGACATTGCGTGGAGGCGTAAGTCGCAGCACAAGAGGAGATGAAATAATGAATGATCTGTGGATGATAAATGAGGTGAACGTAAATGAAACTCCTCTCTGCTGATCCTCCTTTCAAGCAGCGCAGATGTTTAGCTGCGAGGGCTGATTGCAGCCAGTAAAAGCCGGCTGGACGATGGGGTCACCAATTCCCTACGCCGTATACGAGCAGCGATGGTCTGCTGCTCGGGCTATGTGATGGTGTCATTACGTTGCGGTCCATAGACCTGCGATGAGGTAGCCAATCCCCTACGCTAGTGGGAAGTAAACATTCTCAACAGAGAAGCAGTCTGGCCCTGCTGTTGGACTTCCCATAGGCAGCAACGATGTTAGCAGCTGCCAGGGCTGACTGCAGCCAGTAAAACTGACTGGGCGATGGGGGCGCCACTTCGGAGTCGCGACGCAGGGATTGTTTATAGTGTAAGCATAGTGATTAGAAAGGAAGAAGTGCGGACATTTCCGATTTTGCACAACGTGGGAGGACGCAACGGCAAAGAGAGTAAACGTGAGCGCTGCTGTCGTTGTGGCCGGGATTCTTGACTAGAACTTAAATCTATCATGTAGGTATTCGTGGATTCTGGAATTTAAAAAAACGCGAAAGTGATCAACATGGTGTTTGAAACATATTGATACACTATATTTTCTATTAGTACAGTGTTTTGTGTTTTTTTTTTTTAAAAACACACTTTTGTGTACTTCCATTTACTTTTGAAGAATTGAATTTCATGTTTTGTTTACCTTTACTATTTTGTTGCGCTCCTGTGGTTTCTGCAACAACGCCAGTGTGTTTTATGCCAGGCTGTAGATCGGGTTACGACCTACATTCTTACGGTAAGAGGCTTTTCTTTCTTCCTCCTGGGGACAAAAATGCGTTTTCACGTGGGAAAAACTATTCCACGAAAAAAAAAGTCAAATACGATGAATTTGTACTACACGGAGAAAAAGTTAATTTTCCCCGTAAAAATTGGCATCTGAAACCTAATTCGGCCCCTAATATTTTCTCTAACTTACCAAAGTACTTTAGCCAGGCAACGATGGCTAAGTAATAAAAGCGAAGCAAATACCAACCACTACAGTAACGCGAAACGAAACGCCACACTCGGGTTCAGAAACGAAAAGCGAGAAAACCTGTCGCAGAAGATTCAGGAGAATGAAGTGTAACTTCATGATTATAGGTAATGCTGTTCTACACTAGAAGCGACTAGTGTGAAGCACCGTCAGAGTTGCCAGCTGTAGACATTCGTAGTGTTGCCAGAATATTAAAAGCCCGAAAATATCGGTGAAGGCAGGGACTATAACGATGAAGTCAACGTCATTTACTGACAAAGTATAGTTTATTCTAGTGCTGTGTAGTACTTCGCCAATACTATTGTAATAAGCACAAAAAAACAGCAAAATAACACAAAACAGCAATGATGCGAATTACAAATGAAATCAAGATATTAGTTGAAAAAATATAATTGGTCATCAAATGCTGTTGAGACCATTGTTATAGACCTCCCTCCTTTTGCAGTGGACACGTACGCTAAAACGAACTTCTTTCCTACTTTCTTGCTTTCACCTTATCTTTTCTATGTATATAAAAATATTTATGGGATGAAATATTACAATTCTTGTGGAGTGCTGATAAACATGTTCATTTTTATAGAGATTCTAATGTTTTCTTTTATTTGTCGTTTCAGGATGAATCCGAAAGTGGTCATTCGCCTGCTGGTTCAGAAATTTGGCACATCTGATGACGCACCATCCATTGCAGATCGGGAAATGTTCGACCAGATATGTGCCGAGTTATTGGATGAACGAGTGACCGTTGAGCGGTATGAATCTGACATATGAGGACGCTTCAGACCTGGATGTTGACTCAACTGATCGTGAATATGGTGATGAGGATATCGACATGACATCGCTAGCCAGCAGCATGTGCCGGAAGTGTCGGATGAAGAAGAAACACCGTCATCTCAAGGCAGTAGCTCATCGTATGTTCCGTCACCGGAAAGAAAGAAGAAAGGAGTCAGCGAACTGTCAGAAGAATACAAAGAACGGGCATTCCAGTACTGGACAAGCACAGTTGGAGGAAAGAGGTCTCTGGCATCTGTTCGATCCAAGTTTTCAAAGATCAAATCGATTGGCGTGCTGCAGAACCATTAACGATCGCGAGAAAAGATGACGTCGTGCGTGAAGATGAGTACTATAAATACCAGTGTTTGAGCACTTCAAAGAGATGTCTGCACGCAATGCCATAATTCACGACAGACCAATCAGACAGTGGGAACTACAAATCGAACGCCAGGTTAATCCAGATAATAACTGAATTTCAAGGTATCAGATTCATGGATTTACAAGTTTAAGAAAAGGAACAGGATCGTCTCGCGATCAATTACTCATAAAGTGTCAAAGACCTGCGCCTCGACAGAGAAGGATATACAGCGGAAATTAGATGAATTCGTCAGAAAAATGAAATCCTTGTTCATCGAACGACATTTCGTTCCCAAACAGATCCTGAACACAGATCAAAGTCGTTTCGAGAAAGAAATGTTTAATGCCCATTGGTCGTAGTGTTCGTCCTGAATGCGAGTATATGCAACTGTAGGATCTACGTCGGCAACGACGCACTCGTACATGATAATGCCTGTAATCTCAATGGACGGAGATCTACATTCGCCGATGTACATGCTTTGTGCAGAATCCAGCCGGAAATTTCCTCAAAGCAAACCAGCTGATCCATCAAATATGTCTTATGCTGCTAACATGAAAAAAGAAGATAATGCTGACCAATGTATTCTGGCTAAGTGTGTCTACTTTATACGAAGAACCCATGCTTCTTTCTACTTCTTGATTCGTGGTCAGCCAGTACGGATGAGGTGTTAATCAAATCAACAATTCCAGAAAGCATTAGTGAATTTAAATGGCATTTGATTCCACCAGGATGCACAGGACTCATTCAGCCACTGCATGTCTATTTCTTCCGTCCGTATAAAGCATTTGTTAAGTTCGTGAATGGTGCCATTATCGCGACCCAAAACTGGCATCGGGACAACTTCATTCGTCTCCAATCCTTCACTCATTATCAGTTTTCGTCCCCAATGTTTCGAAACATGATCAAGTATGCATGGTACAAGTCAGGATATCTGGACGAAGAACCGGAACCATTCAGGACGCCGATGCAGTACTGCTGTGACACTGTTGACTCTGAAGTTTGTTCATCAGAACAGTGCAGTGCTTTTTCAGTCATGAGATGTGCTCATTGTAACAACACGTTTTGTCTGAATCATCTACTCATTGACAGTCTGCATATAAATTGCACTTAACTCGAATTTCCTCATGACTATTTCAGGATTCCTGGTGATTTCGCTTATTACCACTGAAATCAAAATAGTATTATTAGCGAAGTAGTACACAGCACTAGAATAAACTATACTTTTGTCAGTAAATGACGTTGACTTCATCGTTATAGTCCCTGCCTTCACCGATATTTTCGGGCTTTTAATATTCTGGCAACACTGACTGTGCTTCACACTAGTCGCTTCTAGTGTAGAACAGCATTACCTATAATCATGAAGTTAGACTTCATTCTCTGCTTTCGTTTATGATAAACTGGCAAAAGAAAACGGGTACAGTTTTACTGGACCGAAGCACCAGTTCACCCTTAACCCGTTTTCCTGCCTCTCACACTCCTGCTCCGAAAAAAATAATCTCACATTCTGACTTCCTACCCTGTCCCCTCTCTTTTGGAACCAGTCCGGCGAAAATCCCCGGAACTTGGTTCGTAAGGTTCCCTTGTAAGTGTATACGTAGATGAAATAATTGAAGATCACCAATGTGCATTTAGAAGAAATAAGAATACAATGGGATGGTTCAGTAGCTATTCATTGATTTTAAGAAAACATACGATTCTATCAAAAGGGAAAAGTTATACAGTATCCTGATACGATTTGGAATTCCGAAAAAATTGGTTCAACTAGTGAATGTGTGTCTCAGCGACCCCATAAGCATAGTACGGATAGGTAACAATTTGTCAGATAATTTCAAGATTCGCAACGGATTGAAACAAGGCTATGCCTTGTCACCACTACTGTTTAACTTTGCGTTAGAATATGCTATTTTAAAAATAAAAAGGGGTGTAATGATATGAGTTTTTGAGAGTTCAAATTGTAAGATGTATTTCTGGCTCGGATGATGTATTCTTGGCTCAGAGGATGATGCTAGGGGAATTGTACCTTAGAGGGTACCTCGATTGTTGTCTACAGGGGGTCTTGGTATTATGTGATTGGCTCTCTAGGAGTGTGACTTTGTATCTGCTATCTGATTGGTTATTGATTCTTGAACATGACTGTCCATGTGGCTTGAAGCTTGGTGCTTCAGTTGTGTGAAATCACAGGTACGTGGCACATTGAGAAGAATATCTGCAGTTCTTGTGGAATTATTTTTATTCCGTGCTTTGTATGAGGCAGCCATTCTGGTCTTTCATTTATGGCAAAACTTTTCTGGAGGGGCGGTATTAAGCTCTTGAAAAGTAAGTTCTCACATGAGCCTAAACTACGATTTTGTTAGCCGTAAGAGGGTGAGTAATAATTACTGTCAAAACAGTTTTATTCTATGCGTCCACAAGTTGTGAAATTTTGTGAAGAGTACGAAATTTTTTGTCTTTATAGAATGGTTTTTGATGCGTAATGAATTGAAGCTCACTTATGTTAATTTGTTTTCATTCAAAACGAATATTTTGAGGAAGTTCTATTACGTAATTTTCTGTGAGCGCAAAGATGTGCGACATTTAAGTTTTGATGTGATTTTTCAGCTATTACGATTCCGTGATGAATTTATTTATTCAAAGTTAAATTACGTGAGTTTTTGTTTATTCTAGATGTGTATTTCTCAAGAAGAACTTGTTTCAAGTTTTTGGAATGTTTTTTGTTTGATAGAAAATTAACTTTTTCATTCATTTTATCTTAATTCTCGTCCGTCTTCCGATTCATTTTTTTCTATTTTTGGGAAAACGTACCTATTGTTTTAAATAAGCTATATTAGCGTATAGAATGTCACGTCAAACATCGCTTGGTAATTCAATGCACACTGGTTTGTAGGCTGAGATAGAGATATCACATGCTTCAAAGTGTGTGTGTTGGAAAACTGGGTGGTGTTTAATGAAACCTCAACGCCTTAGGTGTAACTGGTTTCATTACAGGGGACAAAAAGGGACTATCATTGAATGATTTGAATTAACTGTTCGTAGACGCGGATGATGTAGATTTAATAAGGAACGATATAGATGCACTACAAAGCAATACCGATGTCTTAGTAGAAGCGTGCGATGAGATAGGTCTACAGGTAAACATAGAGAAAGCGAAATACATGATAAGCCGTAACACAGTTAATGAAGAAAATAAAAACAAGAATTAGGGATGAGGTCATAAAGTAAAAAAAAAAAAAAAAAAAAAAAAAACCTTGGGAGCATACGTAACAAGCAAAAATGAGGTCACGGAAGATATAGAAAGTCGCTTAGTATCGGGGAACGCATGTTTCTATTCAGTCCAAAAATTTCTAACGTCGCGATTGATACTAAAGAAATTGAAATTGAAAATATATAGAACTGTTATTTTGGCAGTAATACTTTACGGTTGCGAAAGTTGGTGTACGACCCTAGAGGACGAACATAAATTACTTGTGTTTAAAAATAAGGTTTCGAGGAAGATATACGGGCCGAAATTGCTGGAAAACGGAGGAGACTGCTTAATGATGAATTCCACTGACTGTACGATTCACCAGATATTGTAAAAATAATGAAATCGCGACAACTAAAATGGGCAGGCCAAGTAGCTCGGATGGGGAAAAACGAAGATAATATTCTATCCTAGTTGGAAGGCCGGATAGGAGGAGACTATTGAGAAGACCGAGACGTGGTTGGGAGGACAATAATAGAAGAGATGTTCGAGAAGTAGGTGTTGGTGATGAAAACTGGCTTGATGTTGCCCAGGACAGAATCGAATAGCGGACGTTTGTTACTGCGGCGATGAACTTGCGAGTTCCATAACTCATAGAGTTAGTTAAGTTTTCTTGCACACAAAAAATTGTATCAATTAGAAGACGAATATACCAAGCACATTATTTCTTTAAGTCATTATAGAACATGAAAAATATATCTATGTACTAACTACATGTTTTCGAAAGATTTCAAACAAGAAAATAAAGTAGAATATTTCCTACCATAAGGAAGTTGAGGAAATTTTGAAGTAACAAACGAACAAATAGTACAACTTAAATGTATGATTCATATCTTTTAATAAAATTTCAACGAAAAATCAGTTCAGTTCTAAAATTATGGAAACATAATTTACTTTTCTGTATGTTTAGTTGAAACTAACAAAGACTAAAATATAAAATAAAATAAAAAATGCGTTCAATAAGAGTTTAATTCACGTGCATGTAAAACCAAACTTCGAAGCACATTTTAGTTCACATGGTAACATTTTATTGCATATTCTTCTTGATGGGAAATGACCGGTTACTTTATTTACACAAATGCATCTATATAATGTATTATTCATTTATAATATTTTTCTTCTTGCAAACAAACAAAAGTATGTTTATTTTTTCAATTACACGACTAAGATAAAGTTGTCTAAACACAAAAGAATAAATTCAAATTTAATTCAATTTAACCTCAAGTATTGACTCACCCTAAAGTAAAGCTTTTAATGTCGTCCTCTTAAGTAGTTGCTCCAATATGAATTGGCTAGGCCTTTCGGAACGGCTATCGCTCAGTTTTCAAGCCATCGTAAAGATGTAATTTAATTATGTCCGTAGATTTTTTAAGAGATTATATTGTATGTGAAGTTTAATAAATATGTATACGTAAGTATGTGGAAAGGTGTGTGTTATTTATTAATTGAAACATTTGAGTACAATTGTAAAACCCACTAATTTTAAATTACTCCGCTGTCAAAGTTGGTTGACACCAATATATATATATATATATATATAAAGCAAGCGGCTACCTCAGTAAATTAGCTGGTCGTAATATTTACACTAACATACAATCTAATCTCACAAGAAACTACACACACACTTCTGTATCTCAACGATGGCCTGAAGACTGAGCGAGAGCCGTTCCGAACCTATCCAATTCATATTGAAGCAAACTACTTACGATGGCGACATTAAAGGCTTTAAGGAGAATCATGAAAGTTTTAATTGGGTCCTCTGTGCGTTTAAAATGGTTTTATTTGAAATCAAATACTTGACAAAATATATTGAAGTTAAAGTAATTTAAAAACTTAGTTTAACATGAGACCCAAAGTACAAAAGTACATTAACCAAACTAGAAAATAAAACAAGACATTCATAGTTAGAATAAAGGATAAGAAAACGTTGAAATGATAAGAAAAACAAAGCATTAATAACAAAGTATACATTGTATTAAAAATTAGTAGTAGCTGACATCAGCTCGGGTACCTTCGCGGTCGCCACACCTGTACTCTCAAGAAATCTGAAAGTTCCTAAGAGCTCCTTCCGAAGAGTCACTAAGAACTTTAAGTGCCTCATTCTTTGACCTTAAATTTACAAATTCAATAAAATTTATTTTAAATGTTTACAGTGAAATTAATAAAGTGAAAATTTTAGTTAAAAACTACTACTTCAAAAAATCCAGGTTTCTGCTCGAATTCCATATTTTCCAGGTCCAAAATAAAATTCCAGGTTTTCAAGGATTACCAGGTCAGCAGACAGCCTGCAAACCCTCATCGTTCCGCCTTATGATAGGAACTACGTATGCAGTCTTGGAGAAGACACCGACATGATAGAAGATGGCACCAGATTACGACAGACCTTCTACATCGCCATATAGCCACATCTTTTGTACATCCCTCCAAATACCTAATTACCCGTGATCAAGACTTCTATAGTGAAAGTGTATTATCTTTTTTTATTTTTCAAAATGTGTGGTGAAAGTTTTTGCAAAATAACATACAGCGTTTTTTATGGTGAAAATGTTGTTAGAAAAGAAAACATGTTGTTATTTTCTTCTTTATATGTATGTGTTGAAGTGATAGGTGATGGTGCCACATCAGGATAATATGGTGGATGTGAACAAACATATTGCAATACTTTACGAATTTCGTACGCACTTCAGTACGCACAAAATTTCTTTTTTTACGGAGGGGCATGCAAGGTAACCCAGGTGCCCTCGAACTAAGTACCTTGATAATAATTATATTAGACACATGCAAGTATTGTCCCACTTAATTTAGAGGACAATTACCTTAACGCGTGGACGTTGATATTTGTTGTTCTTTACGTAACAAAACTGTATAAGCAGAATTACGTGCAATGAACAGAAATCAACTCTGTTACGCAAACAGGTAGTATACAACTGCAGGCTGTGTAACAGTTACGTAATGAGGTTTAACATTTATACTGATTACAGTGCAAAGACTCTTCCTGGTAGACCTGTCGAAATGACAAGACATTCAAGATTTCACGGGCCGTCATTTTTCAACTGAATTCTGCTGACCCGCGAAATTCTCTGTCTCTCAGTCACGCGAAGAGAGAAAACGAACTAACAAGGTACATGTGGTACCAAGAACTAATAGTCTGAGATTTGAATTCGTTCAAGGAACTTCGTTTATACATTTGTAAACATTATACATTCTAATATCGCAGAATGAGCTCAGATATTAGAGTCATGATACTTTGCTATTGCATTGAGATGAAGTTCTTGAGCCTTGGAATTGACTGAGAAATGGTCGACTATTGAGCATTTATGGGTGCATTCCAATGAGCGCAAAGACTTGTAAATCAGCTTAACTAGTTTGAGTAACATAAGGATGCTGAACATAAAATCAAACTTCAGTTTAAAGCAACGCGTGGATGAGTAAGACTAATTTACAACTAATTCAATTTACAGAACAATTAATTACTGACATTGGAATATGTAATTGAGATCCAGAATACCACTAAACAACTTTAAAATAATTGCGTGAAAGTCTGAATGACAGAGACTTACTTGAACTATCGTCGTCTTCATCGATGTGTCTTGTATAGCTAATAACGAGATCTGACGTCTCGCTCTTTTAAGCTTTCGGATCATGACAAGCAATTTTGAAAATACACTGGTCAGTGACATGAGACTAAGGAGTCTCGATTCATGAACGTCATCCTTTACATCACAGACTTTAAGGGAGTCACCTCATGCCGTTCATCGGTTCAGCAATATTCCATTGTCGTATGGTTTAAAAAATGCGGAAATATTAGTCTTGCTCGCGTTTGCTGTCATTATTTCCTTTTTCCTATTTGTACATACTTTCTTATTTTTTACTCCATATCATGAAAGGTTTCTATCTTACATTTCTTTAAATTGTAGAAATTTAATATACAATGAATAAAATATAATTTGCCTGATTTTACAAGGCTTATGCGATCATAATATATTCCTGTTAGAAATGTACTGTCAGCAAGTGCAAACATTGAGGACAATGAAGAAGCATCTTTAACATCAATCCTGAATCAAATGCGAACATTAGCAAAGCGCACAAAGGAGCAAAATAAAAGCGTTACTGAAAATGCTTTGGGAAAATTACAAGAAAAAAATATATTTTGAAGAAAGTGAAATCAATTGCGAGGACTGGGTGAGCGCAATAACAACATACGTCTGACAATCCACCAACAGTTGCAAATAAGTGTCTCGTTTATTACTTAGCAGGACACAATCAGAAATGCAAGTAAAATAAATGTGTTTCTTGTATCAGCTCCTTACGAAGCGATCCAAATGTAATCCATAACTTGGCTATCTACACGGAACTTAAAGAATATGGATTTGAAAGAGGCGAGACAATTTTAAATTATCCGTGTGAACACCTAGTAAAAACATTTCTTGGAAATGAGGATGTGGTTAGGGAGAAACTCTCAAGTGACACTTTGTGGCGGTACATTTTATGACTGTTTGGAGGGAATTGAGACAATTATTGTTCGATAAGCGGGACACGGATGCAGCCTTGCGGACAAACTTGTGTACCACTACAACAAGTGTAGTTTTTTTTTCCTTACAAAACAAATGAGGAAGGAGTTAAACGCTGGAAAAAACGCCAAATCAAGCAGGACATTATCAAAGGTCTTAAATTCCTAAAAAGTAGGAAATTTCTTTTCTTTTATTTATTTTTTATGTACATAATGCATGTTGTATGCATTTGAAGAAATCTTTTTCAATAATACGGAAGCCCAAATACGTTTAAAAACTTTCAAAACTTATTAAAGTATAGCCACTAAGTTGTTTTAAAGCAAGGTTTCTCAACCTGGGGGGTCGCGGAAGGGAGAGGTAGCGAGGAGATGTGGAAATATAGATTTAGCTAGGATTTTGTAGGTTAAAACTAATTAATTTCAAAGAAAGTATTTTATTTCTATCATTACTAAAGATAATGTAGTTTGTTGAATAGTTTTCGGGTAATATAATTAGGATATTTATTATGAAATTCCGTAAATAAACTGTCATGTTTTGAAATGAAAAGCAAATATACACAAAATAATTGTGGATCACCGGCTAGAAGGCATGGTAAAAGGGGGTCGCGGAATGAAAAAGATTGAGAAACGCTGCTTTAAAGAAAGTACTTGTTTTGGCATAGCGAACGGAAGAAGTTAGTTTTTAAGTGAATAATAAATGGAAAGAAATACAGAAGGTCGATCCGTATATGTGTCAGATTTGAAACGTGCACCCCTGCTCACACAATCGACCGACCCGAATGATTCGAACAGTAACAGGAAGCCAAAGTCTTCTAGTATCACGCCAAGGTCGAGTGTGTGTGTTGTGTGAATCATGGCACCCAAGGTTAACCGATTTTGGGAAGGATACGTGGTAGCACTTTTCCACGCCAAGTTTTCCGTGACACAGATTCAGAAACAGTGCAGGGAAAATGTGTGTGCATTGGGAACAACAACCATCAAGAACATAATTAACAGACATAAACAAAACGACGTTCCAGCACTTCATTCGCCCACGAAGGGGAGCAGAAAGCCACCGTGTACCACAGTGACGCCACCTGTAGCTCGGAAGTTGTGGCGAATGGCCTTACAGGAAAACACTCCTCCCCAGCGTGTGATGGCAAGACGAGTGCACGTGCCACAATCGACTGTGAACCACCACCTATGTAACAAATTAAAGCTCCGGATGGTGTTTAAAAGTCGTGGACATGTCCTTAGTGCGGCTCATCGGAGGGACAAAAAAACCCGCTCCAGGCGCCTCTATGAACGCCATCTATTCGGGGACAAGTGGAAGTTTGTAGCTACACACGATGAAGCATGAATTTATCTAGCCGATTGTGGAAAAATTCGAACCGTAACGTACACCCCCAGCGATGCAAAAACCCGTCCTGACTTCATCCGCCAGTGCAAAGCAAGTTTCTCGAAGGGCTTTATGGTTGTCGCCGGATACTGCCATGAAGGCAAGTTAACGATTTCATCGAGTGCCTAATAAATGCAAGATCAACTCCGCATTTTATCAGCAACATATTCTCACATCAATTTATACAGAAGATTTGCCCCTTTTGTATGAAAATGCAGTAAATCAAGTCCGTGTGCATATGGATAAGGCCTCAATCACATACGTCGCCTTCTACCCAGCGATTTCTGCAACAGATGGCGACAGACACCGGCATCCAGGCTATTCCCTTCCAGGACATACCAGTGAAGTCATCTGATGAGGGGTCCCATGGATGTTTGCGGGTTTGGCATATTGAAAAGAGCAACTGCATCTCGTCGTGTCACCATTGTCCGTGGCCTCTGGAAAGCCTGCCAGGAGGAGTGGCTCAAGATTCCCCTTCCTGTACTTCAACGGAACCTCCTACAATGCAAGTTACGGTGCAGGGTTATTGCCAGGAGACATGGTGCTCAACATCGAACGCAACCGATGGTGGTCCCGTGGTTTTTCATACAGTAGGTGAGACGTCAAAATCGGACACACACAGACGGATCAACCTTCTGTATGTATTTTTGGCAAAACATCTCTTTTATATTAGGAATTGTTGCCTATTTATTTAGGTTTTGATATTGAGGAGAAAAGAGCAGAAAGCAACAAAAATAGTAATTGATTGAGTGCGAGTTACAATTTATCTACACATCTTTATTACGAGGATCCATCCAAATCGAGTGCCTTGCCTCTACGCGGAGGCGCTCAGGAACTACGTCAAGTGTCCGGACTTCCTTCTTTCTAATGGCTATGTTATAAGGATAAATGAAAGAATTGGTTTTCCTAGTTGAACTCAAGATTTAATGGCATGAAATTCTGCTGAGACCATTCAAATCATTTAGAAAATAGTCAATTTCATTTTCAATTACTTTGAGGATCTTAACAAATGTCTGCATATAACAGTGCTTCCGAATCAAAATGTAAAAGATCATTTACAAATATTATAAACAACAATGGTCCCAAGTTGGAACCCTGAGGGACATCCGATGATACATTATAAATGGATAACAACGTATTATTATATTTGCTCATGAACTTCCTCTCAGTGATGTAAGACTGAAACCAAGTAATCAACTCATTACAGAAACCAAAACTACGCAATTTACTTAAAAGTAACCAATGCGGAATCTTATCCAAAGTATTCTGAAGATCCAAGTAAACAACATCCACCCGACCTCCCCGTTAAACTAGAGAACCAACTCTTGCTAACATAGATGCCAAGTTAATAGTGGTCGTACCCGATTTTCGTACAAAGTCACATTGATGTGAAGAAATCAAATGTTGAATTTGGTTGTAGACAAATTTATACAAAAAAAGAACAAAAAAACTTAGGAATAACAATTATTGAAACTGGTCTGTAATCTTCAATTTTTTACCATTATTTTTGGGAATAAGACATACTAAAGACATTTTCCAATTTTCAAGAAATTTATTTACCATTATGTTCCAATTAAATAACTATGTAAACACTGGTACAATTATTTCCTTAATTCCTTTTATTACAAATATAGGAATTCCATCTAATCCCGAAGAATTTTTTGTACGTAATGATAATGATTTAATGTTACCCTTATTTATTACGAACTCTCTGTATTCCACAGAGATGGCAAATTATCGGAGACAACAATTAGTAACACACATTTCTTTTAATCTAACTTCCCAGTGTCACGGACGATTACGAACCCAACGGTGCTCAGGATGACCACGGTTCACAATTTCTATGTTTATTATGCTTGAAAATTGATATTCGTGAGGGTAGATAAATTGATTCAAAAAGTTTACTAAAACAATTTGCCAGTTCCTTCTCATCATATGACTTTACCCTCTACTATATTCCGGCTTTAACTTTTTTTTTAAGCAAATTTACCAAGATATTTTCAGAACTTAGTAGGATCGTTTTTTAATTCATATTGGACTTTTTCTAAATATCTCTGCTTGTCGCGTCTCAATAAAGATGCAAACTGGAAAATAAAGTATAATAATTTACATCATTTGTTCTTTTATACTGCTTGTGATATTTTACCTTCTTCTGCATAAAATTAATCAATTCCACTGAAACACAAGATGGATATCTAAAGTTCACCCTTTGTTTGCTTTGAATATTATCAGTTATTGTTTTCTTAATATGATGTTCAATATTAACCGCTGCTTCCTCTATATTGGTGCAATCTGCATTCCTAATAGTTGCATCTGATACAAATACTAGATACTTGTCAAAAAAGTATTTATTACGATACTCAGGAAAAAAAAGTATCTCGATCAAGATACCGATACAACTCAAAAGTATCTAGATACTTAAAAGATACTTCCTTAATGCTTCACATTTCCGTGAATATTTGTTTTTTAAAATGCCAATTACAGTTTAGTACATCGAGGTCCCGAATAACCGAGTACCGAGGCAGTGAAAAGCATTTTATTTTTTTTTAATTTGAGCAATTTCCAGACGCTACGTTTCGCTCTCAATTATGAACGAATTAGTTGAAAAAGCCTTGCAATGTTCTGTAAAAATAAAGTACATTATTTATGTAATAGTGGGGCCATGGTAGATGAACAGTTAGATCGCTCATCTCTAGCGCTTAGGGTCGTCAGTTCAAATCCTGCTCGTGCCACGTAGGCTTTGTGGCGAGCAAACACAGTTTTCGTGGGTTTTCCCATTTCCTCACACTTTCTTCATTCCACCAATCATCATCCATCCGACCTAAACTGAAGTTGCCTAAAGGCTTTAAAATTCAATTCAAATTTATGTGATGGTATTACATCAGAGAAGTAGACCTATGATTTGTTTAATTTTATAATAAAGTTCTTTTTTTTTTTTTACATGAAACAGTACAAAACTGCAGTATGTAAATCACTGCGTTTTCGGTTCAACCGAATTATGTAACCGAATCACCCCTGGTCCCATAAAATTTGGTTATATGAGACTAGTGTACGTGAAATTCATAAAGTAAAACTACCCACATAAATAGATGGAGACGCTAAAGAAGCTAAAATTCACGATTAACTAATGTTTAGAACTCGAACTGTTATATCCAGCAAGGGATTTTATGTGAGAGAAAGAACAAATTAAAGAGGCAATACCTTTTAAACAACACCCACAGACCTCGCTCCCCCCAAAACAAGTATCCGCATCAGTCTACACGCGAGGACGATTACCTTGTGGATGTAGAAAGCAACTGAAAATAGTCCTGACACACTTACTTTTGAACAAAACAGCCTTCACGCAGCGATAGGTTTGGTCGATAATCGAGTGAAAGCGGCTCAAAGCATCCTCGAGCTAAAAATTTTCTAAAGATTCCCAAGGGTAAATAAAAATATATATAGTAAGCGAAGGCCTGGTAAAGTTAGGTAAGTGTTAAAGCCTAAGTGTTCTGTGCCTCTCGTATTCTATTTGCACTATTTTGTATTTCTCACAGTGGTATATATGTACATGCATGTATATTTTTATATGTTTGTTAGGGTAAGCGACATTCGTGGAAGCTGTCACAAAGGTTAGTGAAATCCGTTGGGTATAATATGTTTGTGTGTGTGCCTTCTCATGAATGCGGTTTTATTATTATTATTATTAAGTTTCAGATACAGCTTGAGTTGCCATTTTACACAGAAACAAAATAACAATGCAACAAACTAAATAACATAAAATTAAATTTTAAACAACACATAACACAGCAATTGATATAAAAAACATAACGATTATACCACACAAGAGGAATAACTCACATATTTGTATTTAGCGTTCGATGGAAAGTGTGTTCAGATCCGAAAATATCAATATTTGAATCAAGGTTATTGTACAGGTTATTAAAGAATGGAACAAAGTGCACATTAGAGAAACCTGCTGCAAGGTATATAGAGTCTGTGTCGAAGCATTTTGTTCGTTAGCTTTTTCTTCGTATAGTGATGGTGTTTGTGTGTGTGCTATAATACTACAACTGTCTGCCAAGTGTGTGTCAGTGCTTGACATTTTTACTCTCCCTCTTAACATGCATACACAACACCACAGTCTCAAAATGAAAAGATAACATATCGCCGATATATATGTGTATATACCACCACTATTTGGAAATATGTAAGTGACTAGCGATCCTTCTAGTTATTACACATTTTCTAAATAGAGAAAGACACGAATGCATATCGTGACACATATCTCACTTGTTTTCCTAGTTTCTAAAGGTCCATCCGAATCCACCATTTCGCACCCTTGATTGTGCCGTTGTACCGTTTGATGCGCCGTTGTTGCTATCCGAATTGAGCGGCGTAGGGCGTAATGAAGGGTGTGTATTGACGGCACAACTAGTGTACGCTTGGATTTAACGTATCCACCGTTTGTGCGGCTAGAAGCCATATTTGAAGAAGAAAGTAATGTGTTGATTTGAAGACATTAAATGTGTGTGTGTTTTAGTTTTTTTTAACGTTAATCAACTTTTCTTAATAGTTCGATAAATTTCCGCAATCGTTTGTGGAAACCAGTTGTTATGACTTACGGTGATTTGTCGCCCACGCTATACATAACTGATTTCAGATCAGTTTCATTAGAAATAATGGACAAATTTTACTTTGGGGGCCCCAAATGTGTAAAACTTACAGGAGAAATGTAATGTTTCCAACGCCTGTGGATGAGTTGAAACGCAAAATAAAACACTTTCAAATTATGGAATGAGAGCGAAAAGTGGAAAGTACGTTGGAGTGTTAAAGGCAATGTGCACTGCGTGTAATAAAAATATCTCATATTACGTTTCTTTAACCTGTCTTTGCTCTTTCGACACGGCAGTCCGTGATTTCGTAGCATAAATACGCGCCATACAAAGCTTTCATATGTTGGTAAACTAGAGTGCGTATTTAACAAAATAATAATGAGACATAGTATTTCATAATACTTTATACATTTCTGGTTGTCATTAGGTTTTATAGAAGTGTCAGTTTAAATTATTTGGAAGGGAATGACGTAGAGACCGTACATATGTCTTAATAGCTGGCATAACCTGGGGTCCCAAAAGTAAAGTTTATCCTAAATAATAGGGATACATTTATCACTTACGCAAGCAACTTAACTTTTGTTAATTACCCATGTGTAACTTCGTACACATGAATTAAAAGAGTGTAATGTTATGTATAGTGCGGACCAGGTAATGTAACCTATCACGGAGCTGCTCTATTGAAAACACTTCATGGACCTTGTACTCTTTTAACTTCTTCGTATTTGATGCAATCTAGCCTAACCTTGCTTTAACGTAGCGTGTTGAGTCTCAAGCCAGAATATGAAAGACAGGAGATTGCATGAAAAAGTTAAGAACATTAGGGTCGTGATTATAATCGAGTACACCCCCCAAAAAAATTATTTTGTTATGTGAAGCGTTGCATCACGTTCTTAGCATTGTCGTACCTAATGAGAAACGGTATTGTTGGATTTTGTACACGGTAGAAAAAACACGTCGATAAATTTACGAATTAATCTAAATTTCATGCCAACAATAGCATGTACACACATAAGAAAAGGAGAGTACTTGGTTTAGGAGTAAATGGATGATCCGCTCGTGTAGAGCTTGTCAGCTTCTCTTCAGGTTACATTAAATTTGATAACGTTGAAAACAATAATAATTAAAAAAATCTGACAGACTACTCTCGGAATATTAATCCCACTCATGCTTTATTCTCACGGGAACAAATCCACTTTAGGGTAAGCACGCTTTTATCAAACTTTTGCTAACCTAGTGTAATCAAGATTAATGAAAACTAGATAAAATTAACCTGTTACCCTAGCGTGAGAAATTTAAACAACAAGAAAATAAACTAAAAGTAAAAAAGTTCCGGAGTTACGATAAATGGGCCACCATTGTATCAATAAACTTTACATGTAAAACGTCGCAGATGGCATTAAAAAAAATTATTTACTCTTTCGAAAGTAAATTTCCCTAACCTGAGTACAAGACTGTATCGGGCCAGCCGGCTACCATAGATCTTACCAAAATAAAAGTCCAGAGATAAGCTTAGTACAATCTGTAATAGTAGTCTCACGAGATATTTTAGCGCTATGCTTAGGGGTTATCTACACAGAAGCAAAGAAATCCCTAGAGATGTGACCATGACCCACATCCTGATTAATTTTAAATTTTAGAATCTTCAGATATCTGAGGGAGTCGACCACAGGTGAACTAGTTTCAAAGCATCATCCCCGTATTTGCCGGGTACATCAAAACACGAAAAAAACTCAGGCAGGCCATAGATATCGACCCCGGACCTACCGAATGGAGATATCTATTTGAATTGATGTCCTAGAATATCTACTTTCGAATCTTCACTTGTGTTTCTATGTGCAGGTTTGCATAACGAATTTTCTT
>JAGDQP010015876.1:722-17761 GCA_022664845.1 Lepisma saccharinum | reverse complement strand
TATCATTCTTCGAGGAAATTTATTATTTTTTCACGATCTGCATTTAGTAAACTGTTGCAATATAGTTATAACATTTGTTGATAACTTTCTATGTTTAACATTTTACTTTCTTCAGCCTGAGCCAAAGTTGCCAAAAAGCCTTAAATAAAAATTCAATTCCAATTTCTTCGGAATATGACCTTCAACATTCATACATATACATTGCGTCCATTAGGCATTCAACTGTTATTACAGTAGTGTCATCTACCGTTTGAAATCGGACAACGGGACGATGCAAATAGTACACTTGACGGTGCACCGTTGGATTCGGTTACACCTTTCAGAGTGTGTGTGTATCAGGTTACCAGAGATTTTCTATTTTAATTTTCCCTGGCTTTTTCATGTTTTCCGGTCTGTAGAGCACATTTTCCAGATTGAATTTGAGTTTCTAGTGTATATTTTAGCTTCTAACATTAGGAAAACTTTGTTAGTGAAACAACGTTTATATATATATCTAAAAGAAAAAGAAAAAATACATAGAAAGGCCCACCACAACATCCACGCTCTGTCTTTGTGTATTTTTTATGACATTATTTATTTATTCGAAAACACAGGAAAAAAAGTGGAAGAAAAAGGAAAAATATAATAGCTTATAATAACGTTTGCAGCTCAACTTAATATCAAAACGTACATATTCATGAGTTGAATACTTTTCAGTAAGCTGCTAAAAACCTGATGCCCCTCTTAATTGGTTCTAAAATGAAATTATTTTCTTTAATTCTAACATAAAGTTCTAAAATTGAAGCTGGCAAGCATTCCCTGACTATTAACTAAATTCCCTGACTTTTCCAGGTTCTTTCTGGCCAAAATTCAATTCTCTGATTTCTACAGATTCTCCAAGTTTTCCAGGTAACTGGTAACCCTGGTGCGTGTATCTAATCAATGTCTCTTCCTTTTCAGCTCGCGTTCGCAGTGGTAATAGTGGTGTAATATAGTCTTGCGTTCGCGGTGGTAATAGTCTGTAAGGGTCTCTAATATATAGTAATAAATAAAATAAAGTAGATGTAATATAAATGTGTGAACTTTCCATCACATATCCTCTCATGAATCCACGTTCAATCTGGCTAGGTAATGCGAGCAAGGTATTCATGTGAGAATGTGGCCCTCCCAACATCACACAATTTCTCTGCTGTTGTGCCCTCCCCATGCATCTTTCAGAGTCCTGGCGTACTTTCCAAACCGTGAAGATCATACACAGCAGCTCTGGGGTACCTATTTTGTCTCTCTTTTTCTCACATCTCTGCCTGTGATCCCAGAAAACTCACCTAACTACAGGAGTCCGTCAGATGCCCGCTTTTATGGGTCCACTTCGGAAGTAGCAGTTTCCCCATAAAGGAGTAGCGGGTGGTAGTGGGGATTTGAGTGCTCTCCTAGGCCCATGTACCCGGGGGAGCTTTTATGGTGGGATGTTATGGTGAAGCTCCGACCGGCATAAGAGTGGGATTCCGAGTTTCTCCGTCTCTCTGCACTGTACCAAGAATGGTGTGTGAACGGTTGTGCGCCAGGGCGAAAAAAACCCAAACATAGCAAATAGATCAGGTGCTATATCAGGTAGTGTGTGCCTTCCTTTCATGTTTCTATTCTCTTCGCCTCCAAATATCCATTTCTGCTGCACATTTTACACTCTCACGATTTGCATGCCGCTCCGTACACACGAAGCCCTCCCAAACGCCCGTTGCATGTTAAGATAAACTCTGGTATAAATATTGCATTGGTGTTTATGCTCTGACCACAATACACTCCGTTAATATATATTGTAGTACACAAGACATCATGAATTGGAACTTAATGTGAATGTCAGATAAGTCTTTTATTAGTATAAATGTGGGTTAGCTTAGAGGCGATAGTGGTATCCGGTTACTTCTCTGGTAGGCTGGAGTGACTTTGTAGCGTGAGGCCTTGGCTAAGTTTCATCGATTTTTTAACAGGTATACATGTGGAGTTCCATTTATATTGCCTAAAGTGAATATGTATATTAGTGGGTGTGTATCTTGGTAAGGGTATACGCAGTAATTCAACATTATATATGTTGAAAGTGTTTGTAAGGAATAAAAAAAAAATACATCACACCAAGCATTTCGAAAGGGCAAAAGTGAGAGGGTTTTTATAACTTTAAGTAATGAATGAGAAAATAAAGAAACAAAGCTACTCACATATCTCTCTTGTCAGACACTCATTAATCCCGGTAAAATCCAATCCAATAATAACTACCATCATTTTTTTTTTCATTCAAAGTACAGTCACTCTTATAAATTCAAATGATTTTGGCACTTCGAAATGCTTAGCCACCTTACACCAGGCTAATGTAGGGATGATATCTTCAACGTAATCCCTAGAACATAGGCTCTATCTATTCCGACAAGACCTAAACGCCATAAAAATATTCGTGATATATTATTCAAAGCTTATAGTTGCAGCAGCATTTTAAAAAGTAACTATGTATTTGTGTTTCGCAGTTTTGTTTTATAGTTCAAAACTTCATTTGATAACAAAATTAACAAGTATTATGGAAAAGAAGATTGATTCTAACTATGTGAAGCTTTGCGTGAACTCGAATAAATAAGCTACGGCCAGAAGAGGTATGTAATTATCAGTAAATAAAAAGGGAAGTGGAGTGTAAAATTTTCACTGAGTGGGCTTTCGTATGAAAAGAAAGTCGACTTGCAAACTTGAATAGATATTGTGGTGACTGAAAAAAAATATTTCTAGATGACTGATGTTCATGACACGCCTGCAAGAGGATGTAAAAATGCTTCATTGTGTTCTTGCTGAAACGAGGTTTCATTATTATTTTTATCGCATGCCAACAATATGCAACATATCATTAAACCATCGCTCAGATATATATACATACATACACACATATACAAACGGGTAGACCGACTAAAAGCTAGCAGCGAACGAAAACTAATTTACGTCCTGACTTGTTTGTTGTCCTCTCATTATGGACCAGCAGCAAACCATATCTATAGACTAGTGAGCACACCCTACATTAAAATTGAGGACATTTCCTTTAAAACCAACATATTGTTAGCTCAAACATTATCTAAAGTCAAGTCTACTGGCGGAAACGCAGTAACAAAAGCGTACTATGTTGCGAAAGCGCAATAATATATAAATGAAGTGTGTATTCCCCTCGCACACAAAACTATAAACAACATATTGCTCAGAATAAAATTCTGTGGTGAACATTTATTAAGTGAACTTGAGTTCCGTAAGCCATTACTGCATTTTAGAATCATATGCAATGCTAGCAGGATTATGAGCTTCACGGTTTAAAAAGCTCTTATTAACATTAAAGGGGAAACAAATTCGAAGAAGTTTATATTCATTGATCGCATGTTGTTCCATACTTTATTCGATAATGCCCCCAGGGCAGTGTGTGTATTTTGCAATCTAAAATACAACGCATATCATCATGAGAATCAAGGGCTACTTTATTCGCTTTCTCAGTGAAAGTGTCATGTTTCTCTGATCAGATTTGCATTTATCTCCTTTGCATTTTCTCGTAAACTGTGCTTAAAATCATCGAAGGTAATGTTTTGTTTGACAACGTTTTTTCGTATCCCCTTAATTCTCTTTCTACTTTCATTATTTGAATCTTGCATAGCGCATAATTTAGCACGCAACCCAACAAACTCGTATACAAACCCTTTATATTCATCCTTTATCTTCCCCAGTTGCATCTTATTCTTTGCAGGTATATTATATTCGTTCGGCTGCTGGTATTTACTAGTATCAAAATACTCAATCATATCTTTCATATCTTGATAAAAGTAATTTGTTTTGATATACGACCGAGTCTGTATCCTTATAGGCTAAGGTTATATTGTATCGATACCGTGGCTTCATGACATCGTAGTAAAATCTGTACATAAGCAACTTCGAAATGTCTAGCTAGCACTGCTGCTCCTACATAAGTTAGCTTTATTTAGTGTAATCGTTTTCTTTAACGTGACATAATACTAAACTGTCACCATATATCTCCCGCGACTTGAATCGCGGTGATGCTACAAGCTTTCGACACTTCTTTACATCGTTAACAATACTTACATCAATGCGGTTTCTTAAGTTTACAATTGATTTGCCATAGTCGCGTTATTCATTAACTTATAAAAATCTTTTTCAAAATCGATTAGAGCAACAGTGAGTCGTGACGTGTTACTTTTAATATATGATTGACGCCAATTAATTGCTTTGGTTGAATCATAAAACCTTATGTACCTTACGAAGCTGCAAACCCTGTTGTATATCAAACTGAAGTAGCCGATAGTGCACTGTATAATTTTGTTTAGCATTTAAGGTTAACAGGAGCTTTTTGCATTTACCATGAGGAAGAATTTCATTGATTGGTGCCATAGGGAAGTCTTGATGTGCATCATGCAGATCATGTGGGTAGACCAAATCAACTTCTGCGAAAAAGGATTTCTCACCCTTTACTGGATAGTCTTGTATCTTTTGCGCGTCATTCCACGTTGAGGGTGATGGTTCCCAATGAAAATTGCCACAGGGCAAAGATTCAACCATTGCAGACCCGTATAGATTGTTCATATCTAGGTACATTAGGTATGATCGTTCTTCGTTAGGACTGTAGTCGTTAATATAGCCATTGTTTGCTTTAACATATCGTAAAATGCACTCTGTGATTCCTCCTCTGATTGCTCTATCAACAGATGCATATTTATATCTGATAGTAGAAACAACACTCGTTTTGTTTCATATAGCATGGCATTCCATGCCAATTGAGATATTGTATACATTTGTGTGAAATCGAGACCATATGCCTCGAAACATATATAATCCTGCACCACATCCGCTGTTAACACGTCTGTTATTCGTGAGTCACCAAAATTTTTGCATTTAAAGGCTTTCTACACCTTTTTAGCGAACTTACATTCTAAAGAATGTATACAGTGGATACAGTGTTATTTAAAGAACTATTGAAATATTTCTGGAGTGGTACTTGTTTCGTATAAAACTTTGGGAAGATACTCATATGGGAAGCAACCCTTTGTGAGTATTTTCACATCTTGTCTAGCATAACGAGCACGTGTACGGATCAATTTAGTAGATTCTAATTTTGAGACTAGATTATTTTAACTATATGGCAGGAACCGATATAGATCTAAAAACCTTACTTCAATGTTTCGATCTCCAATGGTAAACATTTTTGAGAATGTGATGTAATGTTCCTCTGTTTGAGAAATAAGTTTAACTATACCTGGCTGTAACCCTAAGTGCTTTACAATCAAGTGTGCGTCGTAATTGGAGAGATTATGGAAGAAAACAGGCACAACGTTTCTTTGTCGTTGTATTTGCATGTTGTCTGATTACAAGTTGCTGCAATGATATCGCCTGTGAGATAGTCGTGGTGGCGAACTTTATAATTTTGTGCTGTAAAATAGCAACCACAAGCAGTACAGTTTGATGCTTCGTTATGTGTTTCAATTTGTTGGGGTGACATTGGCGAGAGAGACTGTGTATCTGATAACTTAATCACAATATGATACAATTAATTTGACATGTTAAGAAGACATTTCTCAGCAGCGTTTCTGCCTCTATATATAACTGGGTTCGATGGTGTTGCATCACGCCAACAGATTAAATAGCCGAAACTGCATGGCTCGTGGTATTGAAACTTTTCTGTATATGTTTTGCTGGGATCAGGGGAACACCTACTAATTGGTTTCACAATACATTCAAAGTCTGCAATGGTGATGACATCACTGTTCAGTAATGAACGTAACTTCTTAAATTTAAGTCTGCCGGTTTTGGCATGATTGTTCTCACGGCTTCACATGTCTTATAGTAGTCAATATGCTCTAATAGCTTACCTTGAGTGTTAAAGTGCGATAGGCATCGCTTACAATAGTAACATTTGTGTTCATATTTTGTAGTTTGACTCCTCACTAAGCAAAAGTTTTTAATCAAACAGTAGTGGGTTGCTGACTCATTTGTCACATACAATAAATCAATTTATTATTATCGAATGGCATTTCACTTTTATTATCGAATGGCATTTCACTTATTTGTAGAGGACAAATTAAATTAGTTTCATCATAAGCATGTACATTATTGCTTATTACTGGGATGCAACTCACTATATTGTCGCTCAAATTTACTGATGTGTGTTACTGCTACTGGGAAAATTACATCCTGCATTCCTTCCATTATTTTACTTTTATGTCTCATATAATGATACACGATATGAATTATATCAACAGCATATAACGTGGCGGTAATGCACCATAAAAAAGCGCTTTTGATCATTGTTTTGGATATTGATAACTGCATTTTTATTAATTACCCATTGTGGTAACTGAACAAAAGATGAAGCAGATGGATTCATGAACAGAAGATGGCTTCAGTTTGTTCACTGAGATTTTCAATAATGTGCAGGATTATCATACAAACTGCATTCGGATCTTTTAGTCGCACATTCTTCTTGTTGCGATGTTAAACTGGTGAAGATTTGTTGTAGTTTCTCCTGCAACTCATAACCTTTCAAGATTGTTTGACTGTCTGATGGCACATGAAATAATAGTTCTTCACCACTAGTTTGTTGCTGAAACATTGATGTTAGTGATGTTCACTTTTAAAACATTATGCTCTTCCAAATCATCTTCTAATATATCTAAGCATTCATCTTTAATAACATTTAGGAAAGAATCAGTGTCGCAAGAATGTTTAACGTCATTCTCTATAGGGAGAAAATAGTCCTTTAATGATTTATTAAATACACGAAACTTATGCTTGTCGCTCATTTTTGGTTTCTTTGCGCTTTGTTCAACTCTGTGCATTGTTTAGTTATATTAGTTTTTGAGATAGATTTACTGCAATATTCACAGATTACTTTTTCCATTTTGAGGGAGGGAAATAAAACTGAAATATGAAACTGAAGTTCCGTTCGCACTAACTTGAAACACTAGAGTAGTGCTTGAATGTTAGTCTGTTTCACACGAAAAGAAAGAGCACTCGATATGCATGAAATGTACAAGAAATCGTAGCTCGCACGTATCAAAACTGACATCCTGTTCACATTAACTTTCGCTGACAACGCTTATCATATACTTTTCTTCTTTACTTTTAAATCAGAAGCTTCCTTCTTTCAATAACTACTAGTGTATGTTCACGTGGAGCTTTCATAACATGACTACCACACATTCTGTTCTGAGCAATACATACTAGTTTACATTACAAACACCCACTTTTTGATGATTCTTCTTCTAATATTGTTCTGTTATATTATTTGTATGATGTACTGTTTACTATACACGCGTCACATACAACTATTTATATTGTATATAGTTTAATTTATGATGCCAACGGACATATTTGGATACCCACGATTTAAGTCGCATGAGCATGAAACGTTATCGGAAGCTCCTTCAGATATTAATGAAAATCAATTGACAGTACTGGATCAAAGGATTAAAGTTATAAAGGATGAAATCAATGCACTACGAAATACATTATCTTCAAATATTGAAACAGAAATCACAGAAGCCCAGCAACATATACTCGATTTACTTCAAAAGCTTGATAATGAGTTGAAGAGTGTTATTCTTATGTATCCACAGCTGGTAAATAAAAATGATTTGACTGAAGTTCAAAATATCATAATAATTCAAAATGAAGTACAACTAATAAATAATCAATTCATTTCAAACACTGCTGCACAAGATTTATTCAATGATCTGAAGACAAAACTTACGGAGATACGAAACATATCTAACAAATTTCAAACAGCTGTGAACAGAAAATGCACTTCAGAATAATTCAAGATCTTCAAAAGATGCAAGACGTTATTTCCAAACTACAAAATGAACTTTAAACCCTTACTAATGAATCAAATAAACTCAGTGACGATCTAACCAACCTACCTGTTTATAGTGATGTATCGGAAATTAGTAGAAAGCTTGGTGAGTTTGAATTCAGAGCTCAAAAATATTCGAATGGAACTAAAGAATCTACAGAGCATTGTGAATAACCTGCCCAGCGAGTTAACTACAGGAAGCACTCGCAAAGTTAAATAAAAAGTTAGAGGGTTTTAATCTACCTACAGATTTAATCAATCTTCAGCATGTTTTGAGTACTGTTCAAAGTGATTTAGTAGAAATACAAAAGAACACACCGAAGCAATTTGATATCGAGAGTATACGTAAGTCTTTAAATGATTTAGTTACAAATCAAACTGAAGTAAAATCGAAATAAAATGCTCTCCAAGAAACTATAACACGCTCCCAACTTCCTCAGAAGTTGAAACAATAAGAAAAACAATAAGTAATATTGAAAATCGAAATCAAAACAACAGCGAACCTCCCTGAAGTGATAGAAAATATTAAGGCTCAATTTCAAAACCTTGAAATTAGTATATCATTCCTTCCAACGTTAGAAGATGTTTCCGGTATACAAGAAAATTCAAAATTCATTTCTGTTCATGGTGTTAATGAAATAGCTAGTGGGTTAAAGGATAAGTTGAAAGGTTTAGAGGATACAAATAACACTCACATTGCTGATATTCAGAAACAGATTAGTAATCTAGAAACAAAATATACTTCTGTGACTAATACTCTCAATAGTTTATCTACAAAGTACGCTCACATTAACGTATTTCGTACTGAAGCTTCAACAACTCTAATGCCCACAGCGACTTCTGGGAGGTGCAAGATAGTATTAGAAGTGTATAACCATCACCGACTTTAATTCTAATAACGATAAGATTAAGAATGATGTAGCAAAATTAAAAGAATTAGAAGACACTGAAAAGCGATATGTATAGAACTATATATGCAAAATCTACGTAAATTATGTATTGATGTTAACAATTCATTAGTGTTCAGTTCTTTAAAATATACTCAATACCTAATAAGGAACGTGACTACGCGTGGCAATGTTAGTGGTAAGGTATATCTCTGATATGGGTACATCCTATTCCGAAATTCCTTTTCTGGGTTGGTAATCCTTTAGGTAATCAACCTGAAGATTACAGGTTTCCATTGGATTACGAAGAATAGAGAGATGCATATTGTTGATACATATTCAGCAGGCGGTAGTCAAATAAAATATGGGAATTTATCATTAAGAATACATGAAGGTAGTCGAGTCCTGCATGCTCCATCGGAAGATGAAATTGTACTTCATGAGTTTGATGTTGTAGAAGGCGATGTGCTTGTAGTTCGAGTATCCAATATCTATTAATATGATATTTATAGCTCTTAAATAGTTAGAATGAATAGTAGATTACAAATTGTTGAAGAGCTACACAAGCCCGCGAGACGAAATCATAAACGAATACCTGTTGTAACAAAGGGTATACATGATTTATGACAGGCATTTGGTTGAAATGAACTCTGGGAACTTGAAAGGTTTAGCCAAATTAAATAGGGGGTATTCCTATCTTCTAACCATTATTGACACTTTCAGCAAGCATGCATGAGCTGTACCAGTTAAAATTAAAACATGGAAGTTACACGCTCGTTTGAAACAGTATTCAAAACATCTCGACAAGCACCAAATGTCCTGCAAACAGATCGCGGAAGCGAGTTCTATAATAAAATTTATTATCTTAATGAAGCAACAAGGTATTACTCATTACTCTTTATACAGTGATAAGAAGGCTAGTATTATTGAACGCTTTAATAGAACACTATGTAATTTGATGTGGAAACAGTTCACACTGCAAGGTAATTACAAATGGTACATTACAATCACTGATGAAAACATATAATAATACAAAAACCTAGAACAGTTCAAATGGAACCAATTGATGCCTTGAAGAAAGAAAATGAAGATATTAATATCAACCGTCTATAGCAAGAAGTATACACCATCATCCAAGGCGAAATATTGAGTAGGAGACTATGTACGAATTAGTTAGTTTAAAAATAAGTTTTGGAGCACACTCGCAATTGGAGCACAGAAATATTACAAATAGTTAGTTTCTAAGGCTGATTCACCTACATATCACTTAAAAGATGAGCGCAATGAGATCATTAAGGGTCGTTTCTATGAGGAGGAACTAATGAAAACTAAATATCCACATGTATATCTAATTGAAAAGATTATAAGTAGCACAAAGTAAGACATACGTTAAATGTTTGGGATTATCTTCAGAACGTAATTCTTGGATTGATCTCAAAGCACTATATAAATATTTTTAAAACATTGGATGTGGAGTGTGAAAAAAAACTACTTTCGGTACCTAATGATTTTGAGAATTTCATTCTACCTCCGAATTGGCTTTACTGGGGAGGGAGACATACGTATTCTTTACAACCTTAGAACAACCCGAGTTACAACTGCAACACATTTATAATAATCAAAAAAGGATTCTATCAATTAGCTACATTCAAACCTTCTGTTCTAAAGTTAGATGAATGCAAACGAAGTTCTGTAATTATATTTGATGACTATATATTAGAGGATCAGAATGAGGAACGAAACTACTTCACACAGGATAAACATAAAGGAACGAATTCCTTCTGCTTAGCACAAACATATAGTAAAGTCCCGAAACAACTTATTAGAGATGATGCAAACTTATGTATATTTCGTCAAAATAACACGAACTTGAAACATATTTATAATGAATCTGTTGTTGGTAATATGTCATTTAATAGATTTAAGGATGTGTGCTGTGAAGCATGGAAGGAGCCCTATGACTTTTTAACAATCGATATGACGAGAAAGTCGGACGATGGAAATCATAGAAATAAAATTGACCCCATTTTTTATAATCGAGTGACCTTTATGATAATACTAATCGATTATCATTACGTTCAATGCTTAGCGTTGAATTAATATACATATATTACGCCTAACATTTATTATAATCTAGTCTTTTTATAATGTCAAAGCGAAAATCGAGTAACACTGAATTACAAAATCTCTTAGCGAAACTCTCTATAAAGAATAAAAAGAGTCACCGTAGCTATTATGAAAAGCAAAAACAGCAAGAGAAACCATTGATTGAGGCGATTGAGAGCTTAGGAAAAGAAATTAAAGGAGTAACCGATGACAATAGAAATCTAATTACAGAGCTTATACCTGTAGCACAACAAAATATAACTAACTATCCAACCCCATCAGAAACCTCATTTGAAAAAAAAATATTTGCATCACCTAAGGCGCTGCCTGAGACTAAAGAAAAGGATTATTATGATGATGAGAAAGAAGTTCAATTAGGTCAATTAGCGAGTCGATAGTTGAGTACTAATACATCTGGTGAAGTATTTGGTTTATATTCTATTGATATAGATGGAGTAGTGCAGTGGAAGATTGGAAGTTATCACGTTTACTTTGATAATGATGATTTAATTATATATAGCGAGAGTAAGATCGCACATGATCCATCGTCTCCGATCTATGAAAAATTTAAAGGAACAGAAGGCTTATAGGAGTTATTAACTCGTAAGCAACCCCTAGGCTACAACGATGAAGATTATGAAACTTAAAAGATGATTTAAAAATGACGAATGCTTATCAAAATCATGATCCGTCACAGAAAAGAGTGAAATCAAACTCCAGTGATAAGTATAAGACATTAATTAAACCTATTTGGCTTGAACTTAAAACTAAAGGTGAGGGTTTGAAAAAAAGGAAACAAGGGGGTTAAGCGACATAAAAGCATGTCGCAACAATTTATTTGTTGGATGATGTTAGAAGGTTAGTAGATAGATTATTAGTTATAGCAGGTGAAGAAGCAACAGGGAACAAGAACTTTTATAATCAGAAAGTGGCCATAATGGATATGATTTCATTTCGTTTATCTAATTTCATTGTTTCGAACCCAAAGGGATTAGGGTACCTCATAGAGATCATTCGTATACTTCCACCAACATTTTGGCAAATTACTGAAGGTAAGGGATTAGTAAACGAGATCATTAACTACGCCCTTCGAACTACACCTCCCTGGTTATGAATTCTGTGGGCCTGAGACACGACTAGATGAAATATTAGCAAGAGATGATCGAGGCATAAATAGATTAGATCAAGCATGTCAAGAGCATGATACTGCCTGTAAGAACTTTAAATATCTATCAGATAGACATAGAGCTGATCAAGACTTAAGTTTAAAGATTTTGATAGAGTTGTTAGCAAAGAAGTGGTTTAGGTGAAAAGTTAGCTTCATTAGGTGTAGCAATAGCGATGAAAACAAAACGAAAAATGAGTTGGGGGTTATAATACTTGCTTTGTGTCTTAATAATGGATTAAACACATTACGGAGTTGTATTCTTCTATATAGAAGGTTTTTCATATATCTATACAATATAGTTTCGTTTATGATGAAGGTCAAAGGTGTAGCACTTCATATTCCATCCCATGAATTGAAATCATTAAACATTAATGATATTTTGAATAAAACAAAACTTGCAAAGATGCTGGAAGAATTGGCAAAATATGGGTCTGACAGTAAGTCTAGCGCAGTTAAAGAAACTTCGAAATCAACCAAAATATGGTGGTTTCATCATTACAATTCTGCGATACTTGCTGCATTAGGAGCTGTTGGTAGTCTTGCAGGTGGTTCAGCAGCTATAGCCAAGGCAGTAGTAGATGCAAAGAAAAATAAACAAGAGCTATAAGAACAAAAAAGACAGAATGAAGTTATGGAATCATCAATTCTAGCTAGAGGTAAAGGTTTTAAAAGGAAACAGAGAAAGAAGCAGATAGTATAAAAAAACCGCTCTAACCAATTATGATATCGAACGTATAGCTAAAAATTAAATATAAGAAGTTTTAGAGGTGTATTCACGTCGGACAATCTTCCATCTACCTCACCCTTCAGACAAGAATGCACTGTTGTTAACTTAGATAAATCAATTAATACTGGAATGCACTGGATATATTACTGGTATGAAAATAATAAAGCATATGTATTCGATTCATTTGGAGGAGTGCCTCCCAAGTCTTTGATTGAATATTTGAGACCTAGTAATACAATAATATAATAGTGATTGAATCCAATATTTTGATGATCTGATTTGTGGCCATTTCTGTATTAAACTATTAAAGATCTTATCTGATGGATTAGAGTATTAAATAGTCTATTGATTAAAATGATTGTGTTGCATCTTTCAGGGAATACACCAAAGCTTCTACTGAATCTTCATAATGAGATTTATAATGAAAATTAAAATTTGAAGGTAGCACTGATTAGATTCTATAGCATGTATCAAATACCAAACGTAAAGAAAAAAATAATACCTACTTTTATAAACGAGAGAAACATACCACCAGGGCAGTTTAATACATCAACATTATGAACAACGCCCAAAGAGGTGCTTCTCAATGAAAATCATGTGACGCATCGCATGGAAGTTACACCCTTTGCACAAAACTTTAATGCTGGAACCATTGGTAAGTTGCTAAGTTTCAAAAATAATACCGATCTCAAATCAGAAGAGACTCATGTGGGGTAATTACTTCTAAAGTTCTTAAGTATTGAAACATTTAATATAAACTGTAACCTAGGAAGAGGCATGATTATAGCAGATGTCGAATATAAACAAACTAATATTATAGTAACATTTAAGCCATTGAAAGAGTTCTTGGAACCAATTGCTTAACGGGGTCTTCTACTTCTCTCAGCGCTAGAAAATTTACTGTTGGTGCTTATGGACAGAAAATGGATACCGAATATCTTCATTTTCTAAGGAACTGGATATCTTTAATAGAAAAGAAAAGTTTTGGAGCATTTTTCAGAAATTTATGAACGGGTTGAAATACTTAGAACGTACATTTGTTTCCTAATTTTTCAGAAATAAATTATTAAAAAATAAATAAAATTATTTTGTTTTCTCTAAATTACAATATGACTAACTTTGCAACCAATTACGCTAGAAAGATCAACTTTTTGTTTTGTTTTATTCCTTGTTAACAAATGATTCTAATAATTTTAATTGCAATACACCAATAAAAAAATAGTATTTTTATATAGCTATTCCAGTCCACCTCTAAAAGGTTTGATGAGGGTAAGCCACGCCCAACTCTAGGCCTGGCAGTGGAAGGGGTGGGAAGTTGGAGAAGCGAATGTCTGAATATGTGTATACCGCTTGAATGAAACAAGTTTTCGACCGGTTTCTGCGAATTCCTGCGAAAAATTGCTAATTCTGTAGAGTATGTGTTCTTCCTCAATGGTTCCATGCTAAGAGGGTGGAGGTGGTGAGTGGAGGAGGATTCCCCCCCCCAGCTTTTGCTTCTCATGGAAGTTATTATTCTAGCATAATACAATATATTATTTCGACTTTCCTGACCGTGTATTGTCTTCACTCATTCTATACCTCTTCTGTATTTATTGCACTATTTATCACATAAAACAGATTTGTGTAGTACTGTAACAAAAGCATTACTTACAGCTGTAAAATATAATTTTTAATCTTACAGCAAACTTGCGTTTGCTGCATATATCATAGTTCAGTAGTAGCTATTTATCCCAGAGCAATTATTAACAAGTATAATATTTACATACTAACGAGTAATCTTCCCAAACAGATAATTCAATCATCATTCGGAAAAACGTTATAATCTACTCCAGGGGGTCTCCAACCTTTTTTGGCAGTTGGCCAAATTGACTAATCGGGAAGAGAGCGAGGGCCGCATTATAAAGGATCAACTCAATAGTAATATAGAAATTTTCATTTAGTAATTATATTGCAAATTGTATTAGTAACAAATATAATACAAAATCGTGTGTACCCTAAGTAGCAAATTCTTGTTGGACCATTGAAAATCTGATTGTACGTTTTAACGTTAGATTAACGTTTTTCAGTACTGTTCGAACAACGTACTATTTGGTCGTTGGCCGCTAGCCTTATCGTTAGCGATAACGTTGGCCCTAAAAGCGAAGTTCAACGTAGAGCAAACTATATGGTAATTCCAATGTACATGTGGCCCAATGTTAGCCCAACTTATTGTTCAGTTGCATGCAACCAAAATAATACCAAGTTACATACTGAGGAAATTTACTATTTTAGTAAACCGAATTATGCATATTTTTACAGTAGTTTTAGAAAAAAAAAACGACCTTGATTTCATTATGCCTTTATTCAATGACATGTTTAACTCTCTCGTCTTCATTTATAATCGAAAAATTTTCCACTCATCTGAGGATGGATTCGAACCTGCAATGTTGTGATTTATTATCCGTTGCTTTAGCTACTACACTACGGAGCAACACTTTAATCCTAATAATACGTCAATTATGCACTTCATCAATTCACACAGGACGACCTAAAACCCAACGCTAGATAACCTAAGAGCCCAACGCTTTATTCACTGTACTTGCGCGCTGAACGAGTTAAAATAGAAGAGTTAATTCTCTATAATCATTTCTACACAAACTAATACATAGTAAAATTCACTCAGAAAAATTATTACCCGAAATAAGGTTGCAGGTCCCGCAAAGAGTTACTCGAGTTCGTAATGCAGTCTTTTCCCTCTCGCCCCAAAGGACCTAAATATTAATTACTTTTTTCCAACGCCTGTTTAATTTCTCTCCTAATAATAACCATATGGCAAAGTTATGATAGATGATTTTTTTGGAATTCAAAGACATAATTTAGAATGTTTGTCTATCTCCCTATCAGCTGGCTATCAGAAGTAATTTAGATCAACCATTTTTTCTGCATAATTGTCTTGCAGGGAAGGAGTAGTTAAAACACTTTCTCAGAAGAGAAACATACAAACAAACAAAAAATCATTAGCTAGAGTGAAAGATTTGACTCAATTAAAAATAGTATTTTCCATCCACTGAAATCAAAGGTAGATTGTAACCTATCAATTTCTAGCCTAATAACCTAAAACATTAGGTAATGGTTTTATTATAAACAATACCAAAGCGCCTCCGTATAAATTGGAATAACAACTTTTTTTTAAAAAAAAAACTCAAAGTGATAGGATAAATGGAGATTTCTAAGCGAAGGTTGTGGCCTGCCAGTTTTAGTTAAGTCATACATTTTCTCACCGGTGTTCATGACTAATCCAACGGTGTATGGCTTATCTCTGTCGAACTTGTGGCTACTGAGATCTAGTAGGGTAACAAATGGAGAATACTAAGAGATTCAAAAGGACCTGCTAGTTTTAGAGTCACATTCATAGCTTCCCTTACCATTGTAGACCATGACGAATCCAGTTGTGTATAAATCATCTCTGTCGGACTTGTAGTTACTAAGATCTAGGAGGGGCACAAATGGAGAATACAAAGCGACTGGAAAGGACCTGCCAGTTTTAGGGTCAAAGTTATATGTTATTCCAGGGTTTCAGGCCGTGTGACATGCAATAGTTCTTCTGTTTACATGCCTCCTCTATTGACAGTTTTTCCAAGAATAAAAAGGAAGAACTTCTCTATAGGTACATCTGCTGCGGCTACAACCGCTATTAGGCACATGAGTATTGATAAACACAGACAGTGATGTTCGTTAGTGAGAATAAAAGTAACGTTAGGACATTTTTTTATACAAATCAGATAAAGAGAGTTTTCAATTAACTTTAAACTAAACTCAGGCCTGAGATTGTACATCATTTCTTGCACCGGCCCTGGCACACAGTTCTTGACCTGGCCCAGTTGGGAAAAATATAATCACAATAAGCCCAGGCCCAACAAGAACACGAGAAGTTCTGGTAATTTATGGCCCGAGCCCGTGCAGACCTCTAATATACAAATCTAACGTTCTTATTAAATTGATTAATGATTAAAACATGATTTATCAAAACCATTATTATTTACATTTTTAAAACAATGGAAAGTGACAAGAGACAAGAAAAAATAATGAGTAAATACTTCATTTTCTCTTATGTTCAAGAATTTATTTATGGACTTTAGGCATCTAAGGTTCAGGCCGGGATAGGGGAAGCACAGCGATGTGCAAAGTAGGGATGTCAACGACTCGCTCGAGTCGAGTCGGCGCTCAGTACCTACTCGAGTTGAGTCAGTGGTCACAACTGCTCGAGTCAAGTCAGTGGTCACTTTGTGCTCGAGTCGAGTCAGTGGTCACTTTGTG
>JAGDQP010015875.1:0-41697 GCA_022664845.1 Lepisma saccharinum | reverse complement strand
ACAGCCATATTCAATCCACTACTGGATGAGGCTTCTCCCCGAAGGGAGGAGTTGGTCTACTGCTCCCACGCTGACCAGACGGGTTGGGAGAGGAGAGCCGAAGCTCTCACTGTGATCGCCACTGTATATATATATATAATTGTGTTTAGGTGGGTATTAGCTCACAAACCCATTTTGTTTGATCAAAACAATTGAATTCATTAAGGTTTGAACTCAGGAAAGCAGGCACAAGAGGCCAGCACGAAACCATCAGTCCAGCGAGACTTGTTGTTTCTCGTAATAAGAACACAGTATAGTAGTATATACTGTATATCAATCACATATCGCCCGAAAAATGAGTGTATCAAAGTAAAGTCGGTTTTATACACATTAGTTTACACTTTATTGCTTAACTTTAACCTCACACCGATTTTGTAGAGTTTACAGACCATATGGTAGGTGGAGGAGCTGGTAATAGTGCATTAAATTAATATTTTTATGAGTTTATGAGCAAATGATAGCAGAGGATAATAATACATGAAACTACTATTTATTGAATGAGCATTTAAATTATTTAATATGAATGAAATTTTACAATTCGTATGATTTTAAATAAATCAAAATGTTACAAGGAGGGTCCCAGGCCCTCTCCCTTATACACCACAGCAGTATAATACTGGAATACTTAAACAAACAAACCCGGAATAACGGACCAATTTTTGTTCTTTCCATAACACTTCAGTCATACTAGCATGAATCGTACCCAAATATCATTTGTTCCATAACTTATGTCTGTTATTTACAAACTACACTGCGCAATATTGATTTAATTTGTAGTAGTTATCGTACAAGAACATATTAAAATTGCGGGTTACCTAGATGGCAGGGGGCAAGCGCCAAGTGGATGACTTGTTGAGGTGAGCTAAGGGTGTGCGTAGAAGATTACGGTTTAATTTTGGCGGAAAAAGTGATGACATAATCGAAGAATCACTGTAAGAACGGGGGAATTCGAGATGCCGAGGGTGATGACGTCATGAGCCACGTAGGTTGGTTGAGGTGACCTAGGACGTATTTGTACAAGATTGTGAGCTAAATTGTTAGCTGAGTCATGCGAGGTTGTCACATCTGTTGATATGAGGTTTGGTGGCGGTGAAGTCATCAGGCGTGGAAGTCCGCCTTCATTGAACGAAAAGTGTAATATGGTTGCGGTAATGTCATCCAAGACTAGCGCCTGGAAATTCGCATTACGTGAAAGCACTGGAAAGGGTGGTGAGTTGGCAAGATGTGGAGATTACTTAACGCTGCTTGTACTTGATCGTGGCTGAATTAGTAATGACATAATCAAAGATGGTGCCTGGAAATGTCCATCACGTGAGCTTTGAGTTGGAATGATGTTTGAACAAGATTGTGGGTGAAATTTGGCAGCTGAGAAAAGCGATAACGTAATTCAGTCTGTAACATCATTAGAAAATTCGGGTTGTTGGTGGTGACGTCATCGAAGATTGGGGAAAAAGACCATTTGGAAATCCCCATCATGTGAACATTGAAATAGTGTGCTGTTAAGCTAGATGTTTGTTTGATCTGACCTCAATTTGGGGTTAAATATATTGTAAATTATTGCAAAACAAAATGGAGTTAGAGTAGGCTTGCCAACTTGTGTAATGAGTCATTCTTCTATGAGATGAGCAAAAAATTGTGCAAGAACATTGACGTGTGTACAAATGAGGATAGGCGAACATTGAGAGGAGAGCAAGTTAGCAGTAGATTAAAAATATTCCATCAACAGACAAGACAAATGACAGTCGAATAACCAAAAGTGAAGAAAGAAACAAATCAATGTGGACTTCCTTTTGACGAATAAATATAACCAAAAGTGGAACAAAGAAACAAACGAAACGAATGAATATGGTCTCTCCTTAGACGAATACCAATAAGGAAAAGAAAAAAAGAAACAAACGAAACGAATGAATGTCTACTTATCTTAAACTAAAAAGGAATAACCAGAACTGATTAAACAAAGAAATGAAACCAACCGTAGATTCATCAATATAAAGTGAGGAAGAAGAAGAAGAAAGAGGGGGCTCATAGTTGGGAGGTGATCATCCATTTCATTTTATGGTAAATGCTCTGAGAAGAACATTTACACATTTCAGAAAAGTGCCTGCTTATTTTAAATGGCCGGCGACACCAATGCTCATTTTTTAACCAGCTTCTGTTTGCTGGTGGGCATTTTAATCAGTGAATATATAGATGTAAGCAAGGAGATGAAATACAATGATTGGAGATTCTTTAAAATGATCAGAAGATTTTTTCTTCGCGTCTTGCTAGTCACCAGTGTGACTAGCTCCTACCAAGGATTACGCCCTCGCTTTAGGAAAAGTGTTATTAAAGGATTGTAGGGTAAGAATGAGCTGGTTGGATGGGATAAGAGGTTTCAATTAATCTTTATTGATTTCTTATTTTCATAAATTTTCCTATAAGGATGTCATAAGCATTATGCTTATAACCATAGATTTTGGATCGGATGATTATGATATGGAAAATTGGTATGAAGTGCGATACACATGATAACACTTTGAATAACAATTGCACGAATCAGTTATCGTTCTTCTTATCTAGGGGTTTCTCTAGATGCTAATGTCAACAGGTGAGCCCAACATATAACAACTATGTGTACAGTGCAATGATGAACATGTTGGGTGAGTGAGTGGTGCGATTTATTATGGTTGACGTAGCAAAGATGTTTAGGTGCAAGGTGAAAATGGGAAGACATGATGGCCGAATATGTAGCTTGTGGTTTGACTTTGAAAATATGTTGTGATGCCTGTTGGATTTTGAATAGGATGGTTTCTTTGTTGAAATGATATAGATTCTGTAGATTATAGTGATGATTTGCTCTGTAGTAGGCACTGGAGGAGAGGAGTTGTTGACTTGTGCTGTGTTTGGTTCTCGTATGCGGAGTGGTACTACCGGCATATTGGTTTTTGCTTTTGGTTTCGGTTTTCCTTTGCATTTAAAAGAGTATGTTCTATGTTGCTCTTCACATGTGATTCATTTTGGTAGATTTTGAAGGTTGGTGCATGACTTTGTTAGGTGATTTTCAGAGTAGTAGCCACAAATCGCTTGATCTTTATACTCATTTGCTGTATGGTCCCAGTAGATTTGACATTTCTCACAACTGAGTGGCATCGGTGCTGGTGACCTAGAAGGTTCAACACGGTATCTTCGTTTATAGACGAATGTTCCATTTCTGAGAAGGTTGTCTATTGTGAATTGATCTGTAGTGAGAATTCGGAACATAGGTGTTCCAATCTTCGTTATTATCCGGATGCATTTCTTGATGACGTGACCATCGGTGATTAGCTCTGCCTGGACTTCATCGGTTGGTGTGCCTGGTGGAACTCCGCGGATTACAACAGATAACATAGGAGTTTTCCTGGGCGGTGGTTGCTGTTTCATTGATGATGGGTTGAGTGCCGTAAGCTGTGCTTATGTCCCAAAAATTTCAAACCTGTATTTATTGCGAATGATTTTTGCTAGGTTTGGTCTGGTGATTTGATTATGATGCCATTCTTAACAGGAATGATTTCACTGATGTTGTATGTATTTCAGTAACTGTTGAAGAAGGCACTTTGGTGTTTGGAATTTTGTGTCGTATTTAGTCAGCATAAATGGATAGAGCGGAGTTTCTGGAGTGGCTATTAGGTGGTCTTCATGGACGTTGTATATGTTCATTGAATCAGAGTCCGATGCTGAATCACTGATGCGATGTGTTTTCTTAGCTGGTGGAGAGTGAGAACTTTGAATAGGAGACCTAGATCTTGAGCTAGTAGAGAGTTGCCCGGAACTACGTGAGTGTTTGTTAGTGGTGCCTACAGAGGACATTTTTGGAATGGCTACTGATGGTGCTTTCGTTACGTGCTGGGGCAGACGATGTTTTGTATTTGATTTAGGCATGGTGAAATAGTAATTTGAGAAAAGAATAAGTGCAGTGAATTATGATTGCGATGAACAAACGGTCTTTGTTCAGTGACTGTCAGAAAAATCTCAAGCTACCTCGTACCCTCCAACACCGATAAAATGCCGTCTGTCCCGTAATGGCCATACATGTACTAGTCTCTTCAGTACGTTTGCTATACAGAGTGATTGGCAGCACGCTAACATACCATAGACAGGCTAGGTTTGAATTCATCCTGTTTTCAATTAGTGATTTTTTTTTCAATTGCTAGCCGAGGCTAGCACCCCCAAAGGGCTACACCCTTTATTTGGGAAGAGAAGATAGAAGGGAATGTGAGGATTATTATGTAACGTTGGATGGGCTAAGAATTTTAGTTTATCTTATTACTTTATTGTTCAAATAGTTGATTGGACATTATGAGTTTTCTCATAATCATGCAAATAAAATGAGTATCTTATTTCCTAGGGATGATGGCTGATGAGATGAAAGCGAGGAGCGGAAAGACGTCACAACACTTTGGCACTTAAGAAAAGTTATTGATATTCTTCTCGTCTAGGGGCAGCTCTAGACGGTTATGCAGACAGATGGGCCCTTGCGTTCGAAATGGTCAGTGTGCAGTTGATGAAGGCGCAATGTACTGAGGAATGTTATCGACGTTGTAGTCGATCAACTGCGTTAAGTCTGGGTGGTTTGGTGGTATTACTTGTCGATAGAGCGTAAATAGTAGGGAGAGTGGTGTGTAAATGTGTAGAGGTGGTGTGTTGCTGTGTTCATGCGAGAGGAGTATGTAATAGAAAAGTGGCTATTGTGTTTCGTATCTATTTTGTATGTATTTTGTGCGAAGTGTTTCAAGATGCACAAGAAGATGTGGGAAGGTGATGCCGTTGTATAATTCTTGGGTCGGGCTAGCTGGTTTTATTCTATATGCTATGCGGAGTGCGTGTCTCTCGAGAATCTGAAGTTGACGGTAGATGCGTTTGTCGCCTGCTATCCAGGCGGTTAGCCCATATGTTAGAACGGGACGAAGGAAGACTTTATATGTATTCATAACGGTTTGTGGTTTGAGCTCCCAAGTAGTTCATATTAGTCTTTTTAGGAGGTTGAGGCGGTTTTGGCTTTGTTGACAATTTTCTGTAGGTATGGTCTCCTAGTCAAATGGTGATCAATTACAAGGCCAAGATAAGTGACTGAGGGTTTTATGGTTTCGTTTTGAATTTTGAGGTTGAGATGGGAAGGGATTCGTTGGATACGACAGCGGCATTTTGGGGGTATGAAGACTATGGCTTGAGTTTTGGATGAGTTAATGGTGAGGCCTTACTTACTGCACCAGGATATAAAGATTTGAATAGCTTCAGTCAGAGTCTTATTGATGTTTTGAATGGGTTTACTTAGGGCTAGGAAAGCGGTATCGTCAGCACATTGGAAGATATGTATATTAGGCGGTAGCTGAGGTAAGTCTGCAACGAATAAAAGATATGAGTGGAGACAGTGCGGAACCTTGTGGTACACCACAATGTAAAAAGATAGGATGGGACATGCTGGAGTTGATTGTAATATATGCGATTCGATTTGTTAAAAAAATGTAGAATGAGTGGGATATAAGTGATGGTTAGTCGAAAGTTGTGAAGTTTGTGTATAAGGGCCTGATGCCAGACTTTATCAAATGCCTTTTTTAGATCGAAAAGGATGAGGCATGAAAGACGGGAGGTATTATAATGGTTTGTTATGGTATTGATGAGACGGAGAAGTTGGTCATTAATACTAAAGTGAGGACGGAAACCTGCTTGATATATAGGTAAAAGATTATGTTGGTCTAGATGGGGGTGAAGTCGTTTAACTAGAATTTTTTCTAAGGTCTTGCTAAGTGCAGAATTGAGTTGTATGGGTCGGTATGAAGATAGGTTGTGGAGTGGTTTGTCTGGTTTGGGAAACATGATGGTTTTAGAAGTTTTCCATGGGAGTGGAAAGAAGCCAGTTCGAAGGATGAAGGTGTAGATGGTGGCTAATAGGGTTAGGAGAGTGATAGGTTCTTCTTTAAGGTGACGATAAGTGATAGTGTCAATGCCGGGTGTAGTGGTGAGCTTATGTGCTATAGTCTCTACTATTTCGTCTAGGGTGATAGGTGCAGTAAGTGGGTGATCTGGGAGTTGATGATTAGTGTTAGGTTGTAGATGTGGAGAACCTATATTTAATCTGTCTGCTGGATGTCTTCGAAATGGATTGAAAGGTGGCTATGGTGTGAAAATTTCCTGCAAGTAGTCAGCAAATGCGTCTGCTTTATCGTTATCTGTATGTAGAGCTTGATTATGTTTAAGAATAGAATATGATGTTTTGGAATATTTCCCATTAAGTTGATTGAATTTTTTTCCAATATCAGCTAATTGATAGCATGCTCGAACCCATTGCCTTAGTTTGTAGGCTTTTATGTAATTATGGATTGTCCGCTGGAGTTGACGATATAAACGCAGTGATTCAGGGTTGCCAGTTCTTTGGTAGTCTCGGTAGAAGTTGCGGGATCTTTGGATCAGTGGTAGATATTGAGGTGGAAGATTAGGTCTATGTGGGTATAGGGTGGTTTTAGGCATGTATTTTTCGCAAGCCTGTTTGGTGGTAATAGTGAGGATGTTAATCGATTCCTACAGTTCTGCCTCTGTTATTGGAGGTTCTATATGTTCTATGTGTTGTTGGATGTAATTTCTGTATTCAATCCAGTTTGCTTTATCGAATCGAAGGATTTGACGGGGAGGTGTAGTTCGTGGGGTGTTGAGATGATGTTGAATTTGAAGGGAGAATTTAATAGGAGCATGGTCACTACCGAGAAGATCTAATATGTTTGTTCTGCACCTATTAAGAAGATTTGTAGAAGTTATGACAATGTCAGGAGTGGTATTTGTTATCGAGCGAGTAGGTTTCGTCAGTCGGTGTATAGTGCCCGTTGTTTGATATTCAATAAAATCTTGAAAATTGTTTCTCTCCCTGTCAGAGCGACTGTGAATGTTGATATCAGCCATGATGAGATAGTTAGTAAAGTTGTTGGAAATGTATGCAAAAAAGTTGGTCGATATAGGATGCCCAGTGCGAACATAAATGGTGGCTATGGTAAGGTAAAACTGAGGAAAATATATTGTGATGATAAGATGTTCGGGTACTTGTTGTAAGAGAGGTGAGTATTGGCGATAAGCGATATGGAGAGAGAAACCAATTGCTGTGCCACCACTGGCTCTTTGGGTTGGTAGTTGATTGCCATGTCGTATTAGTGTGTAGTCAGGTATTTTACATTAAGTATTTGGTTTAAGGTGAGTTTAATTCAGGGGAAATGCATTAATGTGGTCTTCGAGCAAAAGTTGTTCAAAGAGTACTTTATGCTCGTGAAGTGAACGGATATTCAGAAATAAGAACGTAAGGGCCATAAAATAGACTATTTGATGGAAGTTTGATGGAGGTTTATACTTCTGTTTCAAGAGTTCTTGCATGACAGTGAACATACGGGCCTGAGTATGTGGCGTTGAAGTTTACGTGCAGAGTTGTACGAGCAGCATATTGGATTTGCTGAAGTACGTTCTGTCTTTCAAATGGATGTATATTTTGAAGTGCTACAGTAATGAAAGTGGGTAGTTGATCAATTGTTATCAGTTGAAATACTGATCTTATGATGGGTGTATCTGGCGGTATAGTTGCTGTTGCTCTGATCGGTACTATGAGTTCTGGTTTGCTTGGTTCTGCGGCCGGTCGTGCTTTGCATTTGTAGCTAAAAGTTGGATGTGCTTCGTTACAAGTGTTGCACTTAGGCGATTGTTGTAGGTTGGTGCATGGTTTTGTAGTATGTGAACCTGAGCAGTATCCGCATTTCAAGTTATTTGGGCATTTGGATGTAGGTTGCTGATTGTAGAGTTGGCACTTCTCGCATCTAATTAGCATTGGAGGTGTGGTGTGCGAGGGTTCTACCCGATATCGTTTCTTGTATATTTATGCGCCCTTTGCCAGAAGATCATCAATTGTTTCTTGACTTTGTAAGAACACGGATCATATAAGTTGGACCGCCCTGTTTAGTTTTGATGCGTATGCATTTCTGTATGGAATGCCCCTCAAGTTTGCGTTTATCTTCGACTTCTATATCTGTCACAATAGGTTCGATACCACGTATGACTATTGACTACGGATAAAGTAGGAGGTATGCGAGGTGGAGGTGCTTGTCTTATAGGTTTGTGTTCCAAGCTGAACATTTTCGCGTTTTTCCCGAAGATCTCAAAACTGTACTTATTTCTTATTGTTGTGGCAAGGTTGGCATCTATTGTATGTATGATTATCGCGTTCTTTGTTGGTATGAGTCTTGAGATACTGTCACGTGGAACATATTTAGAAACTGTAGTAACAAGATATTTGGATTTTGAAACTTAGCGTCAAAGTGTGATAGCAATAATGTGTGAGTCTTTTAGGCTGACCGTGATGGTAGACCTGGAAACTGATTTCTATCTGTTATATCCATCTGTTGTTCGTCTAATTCCGAATCAATGAGAGTGTGAGTTTTCTTCGGCGGTGATGATGAATGTCCTGAATGGTTGCTTAACGGTGAGTGTTATCTAGTATATGTCTCGATGCTTCGGCGATCGCTGCGATTACGTCCTAAAGTGGGATACTGTAATGGTCCTGGTACTGTTGCTGGTAAGTTTTGGTGTTGTCCTAGATTATTATGCTGGTCTGTCATAGCATTGGAGCTGTAGGGCCAGAGGCCCTTGATAACCGAGGACGTACACAGAAATACTGAAAGTAGCAAGATAAATGTACGATCTCTCATTTGATCATTATATTTTATTATTTTTATTCGCTGGTCTATGTGTTTTCTCTTCTATCTTACATCATCATTTTCGGGGGTGTATTGTTCGTTGCCTATAGGCAAATTTAACCTTTGAAAATGTGAAGTATGTTATCTGTTTTTTTTCCTGTTTGATAATTGGCTCTTCGAGAATGCTATGTACTGTCGGCATTAAACTTGATGTCAAGTGTTGTCAGTGCATTGGCCAGTGAATTTTCACCTTCTTTTATAGAATATTAAACTGTGCTAAAAACATAGTAAACCTGGTATTTGTTATAGAAAAATATCATTTAAACATCTTTCTAATTAATTTATGTTTAATACAGGTCAGGTATAATACATTTTTAATAGCATTTGAAAATATAAAAGTAATAATTAAAAGAAGCCTCTAATCTTCTAAATTGCTTACTTATGTATGAAGAAAAACTTACCTGCCATCTAGGGAGCATTTTTTCCATGCTTCATTAAGGTTTCCGGTAGGAAAAAGACCTTCTCGCAAGGATTGGCAGCCATATTACAACTAACTTGGAAACACTTCCTGTAGTATGAGATTTGACAGTATAATCGATTTGGTTAGCTTTGAGTGACCCTCAACTTCACCTTCCATGCTTTCCTGCTGATTTCAGTAATACGTTTTACAGTTAAGGAAAGCACACATTATGACATACACAACCATTTTCATCCCTCAGGGTTGCAAAGGAAGTGAATTTGATACTGCAATCGATTAGATGAACTTCTGTTGGCCCTCAACTTTACTGAAAGCACTTTCGCCTATGCTCACCTCTAATCGCAGAAAAAAACAATCACTCAATCAAACACGTATACAAATTATCTAATCACCCTAATTAGAGGACAAGTAAAGATTGGAACTGCTGGTGTGGCAATGAAACACGTATTTCAAATGGCTAGTCTTTCAAGTCGTAGCAAAAAACATTAAATCAAACACGTGTTTCAATTGGCTACTCAGTCTAATCGGAGCGATGGTCTGGGAGTCAAATACGTATTTCAAATGGCTACTCACTCTAATCGTAGAAAAAGCATTCACTGAATCAAGCATGTGTTTCAATTGGCTACAAAGTATAATCGGAGGAAAACCAAAGTATGAAACCGATGGTCTGGGAACCAATCACGTATTTCAAATGGCTACTCATTCTAATCGCAGAAAAACAATCACTCAATGGAACACGTGTTTCAATTGGCTACTCAGTCTAATCGGAGCGATGGTCTGGGAATCAAACACGTATTTCAAATGGCTACTCACTCTAATCGCAGTGAAAACCATCATTCAATCAAACATGTGTTTCAATTGGATACGCAGTCTAATCGGAGTGCTGGTCTGGGAATGAAACACGTATTTCAAATTGCTACTCACTCTAATCGCAGAAACTTGAGCTCCAGATCATTAAGCTAATGAGCTCCAGAAACCGCTCAGTTTGCCACCACATTTTTTCCAGTTCTACCATGAATCAATGATTGCAGAAAAATATTTACTAATATGTGTTCACGAAGAGAACTACGTAAAGTATTTCCCTGACGTCAAGATTATATCTAGCTCTATTTGAATAGAGACATCTTACATTCCTTTTCTCTATACTAGATTAGATCTTTACATGAATAATAACTCCTTCACAAAACTATTTCACATGAGGAAAGTAACTCTTAATTTTAAAATCAGATATCAATTATGTCCTCATAGAAAGCATATGAACTTACTTTACCAGATTTCATCTTCACAATAATAACTTACTCCATCCGAAAGTTATTTCACATAAGGTAAAGAGCAGCCTTATTTTTGGGAATCAGACATCAATTATGTCCTCATAGAAATCAGGTGATAATTCTTCTTTCTGTGTATGTCATGCGTTCTAGCAAACACGTGAAAAGTTCCTCGTTTTAAACTTGTATCTCCTCGTTTTATATTTTAGCTCAGGACATTAGAGCAACATAATTTTAGTTCCAAATGAATGAACAAAGGTGTATCATTTATCTGGCGATGTATTTAATAAAAGGTAACATTTTTCGTATGTAACTCTATTCCTCAATATTTTACCGTAAAATGTTAAACTTATCAAGGCCCTCTTTTTATGTTTACTATATAGACCTTTATTCACTATTTGGAGCATTTAAGGGAAAAATCATAAAACGGAAAGAGGAGGATGCTCTCATATATTTGTAAAAAATGTTTTATTATTAGAAGATCAAATTATATAATAGATTATTAGGTTTATATCAGAAAAATGTGAAAATATCATGAAGCATATTTACCTTTACATTATTTCATCTTTTCTGTTCAGAAGAATAGGATTCGTCACCTTACAACTGTGGAAACTAAAAGTCCTGGTGGAAAGTCAGTATCTATATGTGCAAGTGGAAATAAAAAATGAATTTCATTAGTTGTGTGTTCAAAAGGAATAGGATTGCTCGTCTTGTTTCTAGAAGTGTATTCGAATATTCTAACCTGACATTTCTTCTAATAGGATTTTTTTTGTCTTACATTATTGATGGTATGGGGATATAAAGCCCGAGAGACAAGGCTTACATTTGAAAAAAATTGGGTGCGTCGGCTTAAGTTTATATGTTTAGAATAAAGACTACTACTAAAAGTAGGGTGATTTTCAATTTATGTAGTGTAAAGTCAAAATTAAAGGCTTTAAATAATTTAAATTTGGAGTGCTGTTTGACTATTTCAAGAGGTAACAGCACGCATGGGAGGAGTGAGTTTGACAAAAGGGGGCTAAGATAGATTTCCGGGTCTTTAACATCTAACCATGCGTTGTCATTGTGAAAACTAGCGTAATGTATGATTACTTCAGATAAACATTTTCCTCTTTTCTCATAAGTTCTAAATCATTAACATAACGTGTATTTTCTCCCCTTGCAGTAAGAAAACTATATTTTAAAAAATAAAGCAATCTGCATCGCTAGAACCAGTCACGAAGAGATATGAAAGCTAAGCTACTACACTATTGTACACGATCTGCCATTTACGTTTAGAAGATGCGAAGTAATGCTATATTACATATATTAAAAGGTCATTTTCTTTTGTAAAAGGATAAAAGATCCCTTGGATAAATTATGCTTACTTTAAAGGAAAGCTCTTTTAGCTACAGACGCAATTCAATTGAACTCATCTTTCGGGCTGTCATCTACTGAGCACTGCGATAGACTAAATAATTTTAATAATTATAATAATGTTATGACAACGTGTGAACTCTGTGTAGATTTTAAAATAAGCTAATGATCATAAATCCTCTGATCGTAAACGTACTGTTTTTTAAATTATTTGTATGATTTTTTGTCTATTGTTAAAGTCACACTCATAGATAAAATGTAATATATTTTTATAAATAAAGCAGTAGAATTAGGAGGTGTACAAACACACATAACTCCACGAGTGTTTTTTGTGACTAGCCCCCTGAGCGACTGTGCACCTAGCCCTAAATTTGGTTGAGATAAAGCTATAGTTGTAAACACTAAATTACTTTACCTACTCTGACTACTATTAAATACTACATCGTAATTGCGTTCGAACGCTATACAGGCGAAGACATTTACAGCCATTTTCATTTGCATTAACAGGAGAATTTAATTTGTGTAAAAGAATGACGTAGCTGTTTGGAAGGGCTCATTTTCAAGCTTGCTTGCATTACTTACGAATTGGGTGAGTAGCCAGTTGAAACACGTGATTAACTGAGTGATCATCGTACTGTATAATAAAACACTACTTAAGTTATTTTCGAGCTCCCTTCCGTTGCTTGCTTTTCTTGCAATTTTGTTGACTAGTCAGTTGAAACACACATTGTATATGTTTACTAGGGTATATTCGCTCTATTGTGATATGATAAAAGGAATCAAGAAATATTATTTATGATTGTACAAACTAAAAACATTTAACTAAGGATGTACAAAAAATGTTTATGAAAATAGAAATGGAATTGTAGGAATGCTTCAGAGAGCTAAATCTTCGGCGACCGACCTACACGTCTGTAGCCGAAACACGAAACAAAGAAATCAGGTGATATGACGTTTAAGAGTGATTGACCTAGAGTTCGTTTACGCTTCGTAACTCGAAAATTGTGATGTGGGCATGACTTGTGGAAAGGAAGTTAAATTTCAGGAAAGACGTAGTAACATAGAAGGTGACGAGTTGGTTCGAGTAAACTGGAAAGTTAGTCGAAATCCTGTCTTGATAGAGAAACGAGTAGCAGTCGGCCCAGATCCACTTCGAGGTGGGTAGCCAAGCGAACTCAGTTAGCAAGTAAGTGGTATGGTATCCTCTTCGATCGTTAATCGTCATAGCTGTTGATCTCTGGTTGAACTTTAGTTGATTTATTGATTGTTCTATACCAATTAATTAAATATTATTTTTTGTTAAACTTTCAACGATATTACAACTGGCATATACGGAGAATTGTCTGATAACGTAAATTATGTTTTGTCATATCAGTAATAGCGCAGTATTTATTAATGCTAGTCGAAACACAGATTTTGCCTCTGAAACATTCAAATGTTAATAGAAAATGGGAACTTCTATATTTCATTTATCGATTCCTATTCCAATAATAACTTTCAAGTTAGATGTTATCGGAGACAGATTTTCCACTTGACACACATGAATACAAATCTGAGCTACGAACTGAACTGATCGAGTCGGCACGCATTCCTATGCCCTTTTACCCTTCAATAGTTGGACGGTATTGAAGAGGGATGCTTACGAATAGATGGTGGGATCAGACCCCGCAACTAGTTGGAAAATACATCTTTCACAGACGATTATGATTGACTCTTGTGAGAGTGTAGTTTTCGTCTAGAGATTCTATGTTGGGAGCCGGTACAACTAATTCAAGATTCAACTCAAGTTAGAAGCTGGTTAAATCTGGTTGCGATTTTTTTTGTTTTGAAAAAAGTAGAAAACCTTGCTATACCAAATTAAACATATAATGCCAAGGTCTACACGTAAACATAGTGAAAATTTAGATTTTTCTTAGTTAGAATTGGATGAACTTTATGCTTGTTGCAATATAAAATTTCCGCAGAGACAGGCTAAACATAGTTATATTACAAGGCCAAAGTCTAGAAATAGGGATATGGCATCGGATGAAGAAAAGCCACCTACACAAAACATAGTTAATGTTTATAGTTCCTCATATCCGATACGAAGGTTCAATGTCAAAACGGATGACATTGAACAATTTTTCAAGCAGTTTGAAGACGCGAAAAACCAACATCGTTGGACGGAAAACCAGGCGTAAGAATTTTTAACAAACACTTTTGTGGACAAAAGTCGCGATTCGGTACAATTACGAATCAAACAGCTGGGACTAGAAGTAAAACCATATGAAGAATTTAAAAAGACAATTATACAGACTTTTAGAAAAACAAAGGCTACAGCATACCCAGGCTTATGTTTTCGTCAGCGCGTACACAAGGAGAACGAACCGGTAAATGACTACGTATAGGAGATGATGGTCCTAATTGAACTTTCCATCCGGATTTTTCCGAGGACCATGCAATATGTTTTATCAAAAATGGTTTGTAACCATAGTTTTTGGAGAAAGTAGAAACGAAGGAATTTAATTCAGTGAGGAATATATTAAACAAATTAGCTGCAATAGAATCAAATCGGTATAATGTTGATCGTATTCAAAAGAAATTAAAGGTTCACCAAAGCACAAAACGTAGGTCGAAGAAATATTCTAAAGGCAGAAAGAATGTGAATACGTCGTCAGATTCTTCCGATTATGAAGTAGCGTTACTCAGTCCACTTCCTTCTCCTCTTTCTTCCTCCGAAAACTCTGACTCAGCAAAGAGTGCAGAGTCTTCAGAAGAAGAAGGTGTAAGAAAAGAAAAACGATAGCACAAGCGTAACAAAAACAATGAAAAGCAATCTTTGCAAATTACCAAACATAGTACACGTATAAATGAGGAAGTAGAAATGTTGGCTAGGAAAATGGAAAAGTATCAATGCACGTAAATAGGTCAGACGAGTCAGCTTCTGATCTGGAATTGAACCAAGAAAGTTGCAAAAGTACAAAATTTAAAGGTAAAGGACCAAATAAGAAAAATAACAGACGTAATAACTTTGCTACCAATTCAAATAGTCAGGAAAACCAAAGTTTTAAAGGTCGTGGTAGTTACAGGTTCAAAGGCCGAGGTGGTAATCATTACAACAATAATAACAGTGGTAATTACAATAATAGTGTTAACTACATTAAAAACAAAGGCGGAAATTACCGAGGAAATTAAAACAAAACCAAAGTTGGCAAGGTAATAGATTAAACTCTTGACCGTATGGCAACAATTATCATCCGAAGTCAAATTTTGGAAGCCGTGGACGTGCAAGTTGGTCTGTAGGTCAGCGTAGCCAGTACCAACAATACCAAAGCGATAGCCAATATTACTATAATTCACAGAATTATGTGTACCCGTAGCAACAATCACCTTACCACCAACAATAACCGCATTTTCTTAGTAATGTAGTAGCGAATCCTCAACCGTATTTAGAACCAACTCAGGTACATAATACAGCATCAGATCCAAATATTTTGCTCGTGATGGAGATCCAAATCATGTTAGTTCCGCGTGTCTGGTAACTAACATATCTTTAAACTAAGGAAGCCAGTGACTGGACAGGGCACAATTACGGCTAAGCAGGAGCAATTAACAGTACCTTTAATTTGTAAGGAGGAATTAGCATTTGTACAAATTTCAATAACTGGTGAGAAAATGGAAGCAGTAGTGGATTCGGCGTCTCAAATTTCGTTAATAGACAAGTCCCTGATAAATGGTAATATGCGAATTGTGAATGTGGGCACAAATTAAGACCATAACAGTGATACCCTTAAATAAAGTAGCGAAAGTAAAATTTGAATTAGCACATAAATCATTTTACCATAGCTTTACGATTGTAGAACAATTCCCACAGCACATTTTGATTGGAAATGATTTTTTGATACCACATAAATCGCATATTAGTTATAATAATTGTACCATAACATTAGATAGGTTTGCAACCCCCCAAAAGTTGTTGACAAATGTGCAAGCGTTATATATGGTCTCAGAAAAGTCACTTTTTACGACCAAAGTTTGTGACGGAAAGGAAAACTTATCTCCCGCCTAGGACAATATTAAAGGTACCTTTAAAGATTTCTACTCCCGGACAGGAATGGAACAATTGTTGGAACCGTTGCGGAAATTAGAAAGTGAATACGGAATTCAGGTGCCAACAGCTTTGTCAAATATAGAATCTGCAATAGTAGATCCCAAAAATGAAAATGTAGTATTGCCCAAAGATTTAAAAATAGGTAGTGCCGAAAATGTATGTTTTTCCACCACACAGTTGTGTTACAAAGTAGCGCAAGGAATGGGTGAAGAGGAAAAACGTTTATTAGTGGAAGACAGGAGGCTATTTGACGGAAAGCGCATATTATTTGGTGACGATGCAAACTCAGAAATTAGAAAACAAATTTTATCGTTATGTTTTGAGTATACAGATGTATTCAATTGGAATAAGGAACGGTTAGGAAGAGTAAAAATTTAGAACACACCATTGAGCTTATCACAAAGACGTCATGGAATAAACCTCAGTATCCCTTGCCAAAATCATGGTTACCGCAAGTAAGAGAGGAAATAAACAGTCCTTTGAAACAGAATGTGATTGAGTATAGTGAAAGTTGTTTTAATAGTCCCATGCTCTTCGTGAGGAAGCCGTCTGGCGAGCTGAGGGCGGTAATAGATCTTAGAGAATTAAATAAAAAATCGATGTTTCACGGTGTAAGCCTTCCAAGTATAGAATAGTTGGTTTCGTCCATTGCAGGGCACAAATGGATGGTGAAAATGGACTTGAAAATTGGATATTTTTGTGTACCACTTTCTAAAAATTGTAGGCAATACACAGCGTTCAATATACCTTAATTAGGACCGTTCCAATTTACAGCTTTCCCAATAGTTTATCTTTCTTACCCAGCTGTGTTTTCGAGACTTTAGGCTAAAACCTTGGCGAATGTAAGTCCAACTAACGTAGTGTTTTATATGGATGGTATTTTTGTGTTTCATGATGAAGAAAAAGCAATACCGCCAACATTTTTCAAATTTTTCAAATGTTACGTCAAGCAGGGCTAAAGTTGTCAATTGAAAAGTCCCATTTTTTGATTCGATAGAGGCGCTTGGACACGTGATTACAGATAAAGTTTATGAAGTTGCACCGCGAATTAAGAAGTCACTGGAAACTTATGCAGTGCGAAGAACTACGAAGCAGTTATGTAGCATTTTAGGGTTAACAAACTTTTTGAGGTTTTATCCTCGTTATTAGTAGCACCACTACAATGTTTACTTCGCGAAGGAGAGAAAATTCAATCGGGTGACGAACATACAGCGTTTGGAATTTTCAAACAGAAACTGGTACAAGCTCCGAGCTTGAGAGCTTATGATGGTAATTTACCGTTGAGACTGTACAGATGAAAGTACAAAGGCCATTTCAGGAATTTTGTTACAGAAATCTTCACAGTAAAGCGAAGATTGGTATATAATTTCATATTTTTCTAAATTATTGACGGAAGCAGAAAATTAAAGACCAATTTTGGAAGCGGGAATTCTAGCTATTGTTAGTTCTCTGAAAAGCTTTCGGTATAATTTGTTAGGAAGAGAATTTGAATCATTAATGGATTCCTTACCGATAACTTATTTGAAATATACTAAGAATTTGTCACCGAAACTATGCACGAGCAGTGATGTATATGGATCAATATAATTACATACCAGTGTACGTTGAAAGTGAGAAGAACGGTGCAGATGCGTTGTCTAGACAAATACACAAACATTGAAACAACCATATGATTTTGAAATGGATGAGGTACAGTGTAATGTAGTTGAAAGCGTAGTAAACTTTAAACAACAGAAAGAGGATAAATACTTTGGTCCAATCTATACGTATTTGGAAACAGGTGTGACAAAAGACCCACAAGTAGAAAAACAAGCGAGATACTATGAATTTCGAGGTAACAAGTTGTATCGCGCGCATCGATTAGCGAATGTTACAAAGTATGTGGTGTGTTTTCCGGACAAGTTTCAAGATAAGGTATTTAGGTTAATTCATGATGCAACACATTTTGCATATTCTCAAATTTATAAGGCTTGTTTAATCAAAATATATTTTCCAAAAATGAAACCGGTTATTGCCTTAAAAGTGAAGCAGTGTCAGAACTGCTGGAGGGTTAAACGTAAGAAGAGGAAAACTCCGATTACACCATTAACCTTTCCTAGGTTTGAACCAATGCAGATAATTCAAATAGACGAGGTAGGTCCATTGTGTAGATCTAGCCGTTATCATCATAAGTATATTTTAGTAATAACAGATATGGCAACAAGGTATATCATGTCTGTATCTATACAAATGTGGAAGCAACAACTTTAGCAGAACGAAGTATTTTTATATCATGAAATACCAGAAGCAATACTTTGGGATAGATCCAGTTCACATAAGTCGCACGTGTTTGATGAACTAGCCAAAAGAACAGGAATACAATTAAATTTCGCTAATGTTGAGCAACATCGCAGTCTAGGAGCTGTGGAGCGTTATAACGGTGTTATACAAGACTGTCTACGTCATTTTGTAAATGCAAAAGAAACTAATTGGGACATTCACTTGAAACCAATTCTGCTGGCTTTGAACACCGCAATTCACCAAGATATGAAGTACCGTCCATACTATGGATAACCGAGACTCCAAGTGGACGCAATGTTGTATTTGCCATGCCAACATGTGGATAATGAAGTGAATTTCAACAATTGGCAACTGCCAGGAAATTAGCGTTTTAAAACTTACACAGGAAATTTAAGAAACGAAAACAGAAATTTGAAGATTCTAGATTAGAACCGGAGAGGTGTGTAGTAAACCAAGAAATATTCGTACTCGATGCTACTCCCAAGCCGGAGTGTCAAAAGCGTTTTCTCGTTTATAATCAGTTCATGGAACAATCACGAAACGCATCAATGAAAATGCTTATCAAATACGCATGAAAAATAAGAAAGGGAAGTGGATTGAAGATCAAATTGATTTATCTAGGATTCATTACAAATTGGACTGAATTTTATTTTAGGATAAGGAATTTAAGTGTGGATGTAATTCAATTTTTCATAAGGATTCATCATCTTTCCGCAACATTATAATTTTGAGAGGATTAAAATGGCATTACAAGTTTGCTTGTGATACAAAATAGACGTATTTGGAGAGTGGATCCTGCTTAATTGTTGAAAGGGAAGTAATGCCGTGCCGACGGGTTTTCGTTGACAAGACATGTGACGAGAGGAAAGCTGAATTATGTACAATTAATTATGGTTGACGTATACTTAAAACATGCGAGGAACGTAATTAATTTAGAAAATTTGGAAATTATTTCAAAAAGGACCCATCAGTCAAGCTGATTCTGGATGTCATTTGTGTGCGAAATTAGCTGAGGTAATTTGAAAGCAAAATCATCATGTTCAAATTCGAATTTTTGAAAATGATTTTAAATTACGTAAAGTATGAGGCAGTGCAAATACGATATTAACAGACCACGATAACGAAGTAAATAATAAAGTTAATTTTTTAAGATAAGGTTTAAGGTAAAAAAATAAATCTGAAAGAGACAATTGATTAAATAGGAGAAATGAATCTAACCAAATAATTAAGATGAAGCATAATTAAAAATAATAATATATGTGTACATATACAAATAAATATAAATAAATAAAATTTATCATTAATTGTAATTATGATTTGAACTCGAAGCATATGGCATATGTCCGAACAAGCGAGACTCTCAAACAGAGTAATTGTGTTGAAATTTTCGCTGGTCGAAGAACACACATTTGTGGGTTTCTCAGATTTGGAGAAATGAAATATAGTTTGGACTTTACAAAATAATGTAAATAAATGAGAAGAATATATATATTAATTTTTAAATATGGAAACTAGTAATAAATAAACTACTAATAGGTCACGTTTTGTTTACATCATGGAAATAACGACCCTAAGTATATGTATCCTAATGTTGCTGACACCAACAGGAAATGCCGAAGATGAGTTCAAGGAATATAGACAAGCGACATTAGACCGTAATGGATTATCATTGCAGAACACCGTGATTACCTTGTTTTCTTCTGAAAGTATTTTCTTACCATTAGTAATACATTTTGATTTTAATTTTGAAATGTTACCAAAGTTAAACAGTTCTGGATTGACATCATACGTTAAATACTTGAAAGAGGATATATTGAATTTTTGGCAGAAGCTTCATACATTAGAATCATGTTATTTTAAGTTAGAGAACAATACTGCGTTTTGTGCATATAATGGGAATAGAAGTATATTTTCAATATGTTTAGTTTTTTTTCAGTTTCGCCTTATCAGCTTATAATTTATATGACAATCACCAAGTGCGAAAATCAGTTGTAGAATTACAGCAACATGAACAGGCAATCGAAGGTCAAGTGACAAAAATGAAGGAAGTGTTATAGTTATTGTATTTAAGAACACTTCAATTACAGTAAAGTCCATGTTTAAAATTATTAGACAAGAAATTTCACGTTTATATTGTAGTATGGCAACAGCACATGGAAAACTTCAAGCTATTGTTTCACATCACCAAGGACAGGACGAAATATTGGCAACATTTCCAGATATTTTTCAAAATAATTTAATGTGCAGAATTTTAAATCCGATAGAAGGGAAGAAAATTTTATTACATGAAATTTTGAAATATACGATATACGCCGATGATATTGCCTTATTGTATGCAATTACAATAGTGTCGTTGGTTAGATATAATCAAATTACATCAACAGCAACAGTATTACTGAAAATACCGGTAATTTCACATCACCAGATAGGGTCAATTTGGCAAATTTCATATCTTCGGATTTTAGTGAATAACATGCACGTTAAATATGTATTGCCAGACATAGCACCTCGAGTAGATGATTTACTTTATGAATTATATCGTAATAATTGTAAAATTACAGGCTTACTTCGGATTTGCCATAGTTTTGCGGTGTCAGAAACGCCAACAGCAAAGTGTTTCAATAATATGATAACTAATGGTAGTGTTTATCAATGTCAAACAGACATCACTAAAACAGATTGAAAGGAATTTCATAGTTATACACCAAATAGAGTTTTGTATTGTTCGAATATTCCAGACATAATTGTACAGCAGTCTAAATCTGGGACGTTTTACGTTAAGCACAATGCAATACGAATTCAAGTCATTTTATAGACTATAACGCGTTTCGAGATATATTTATAGGAGATGTTTCAATAGATATCTAGAAAAATATGGAAAACATCTTATAAAGTGTTTAAATTTAACATCTCTACAATGAAATTAAATTCCAGAATGATTTAGAAATATTCTATAATTTAACACAACAATTATATGAATTAAAAATTCAAAGGCTTCCGAAGTTGAAAATTTTACAAGATATTTCTATGGAGTATATAATAGCAATACCATTGTTCGTTTGTTTTGTTTTAAGTGTAGTAGTAATTATTTACTTTTGAAAACAAAATCGAAATATAACACGAAATTTCAGTTGATCGAAGAAAGGCTGACAACGTTTAACGAAAATGTGGCAAATAAACAAAATAAAAATAAAAATAAAATTTGAAAAGAAAAAAGAAAAAGGAAATATAGATAGGAAACATACAGTGTACTTACATACCGGGGCGTACAAGGCAAATATTAAATAGGGAAAGTAGACTCACCTACAATGATACAAGAACGCTAAAAGAAAGTAACATGACAGTGAATTTACACAAAAGTAATTTTGTAACTGCAAAGTTTACCCTCCTAGGATGTAGTGTCTTCAGAAGGTATGCGAAATATCCTGTGCAAGTAGGACTTATCAAAACATTAATAGGCCGAGAAATGTAAAGGAAATTCAGAGATTGTTATGGCTATTCAACTGGTCATGAAGATTTGTTTATGTCTTCGCAAGTAGAGCCAAGCCATTGTTTGATTTATTAAAGAAAGGAAGAAAATGGCTGTGGAGTGATGATAATGAAAATTGTTTCATCAGCTTACGAGACCAATTGAGTGAAAACGTTATCTTAGAACATCCAAATTTAGAGGAATATTTTTGTCTTGTGATTGATGCTTCCCTGTTAGGAGTAGCCGGTATATCCTACCACCAGTATGACGCAGAAAAGCATGTAATAGGTTTTGCAGGTAGACCATTAAAGTCATGTGGAAGCAGATACACGATTACAAAGTTAGAATGCCTTGCCATATTGAACGCTTTTCGGAAATGGAGAAATTAATTTTTGGGTACAAATTTAGTCTTCACTGATCATCAAGGTTTTGTACATTTTCGTAAAATAAAAAACTGGAATTCGCACTTTCACCGTTGGAATCTCGAACTTCAAGATTTTGATCTATAAATTACATATATTAAAAGAACAAGCAATATTTCCCCAGACACTCTATCACGATTAGGATCACAGGAGGAAAAGAAGACTATAGTCGTGCATAGTTTCCAGATTGGATAGAAAATCTGACAAGAAATGAATTGGCTGAAATGCAGCGAGAGGACCAAAAGCTACAAACAATATATAGAAGACCCAGAAGGAAATGCAGGAAATATAAAAAATGAGAGAATTGTGAAGGAAACGTATAAATTAGAACACAATGTATTGTTGGCTCGAGACTTTCTTTCATTTTAAAAATAAGTGGATACTTCTAGTGCCATCAAAGTTGGTGAACAAGTTGATCTATGAAATGCATTCACGAAGGGGACATTTTGGTTAACAGAAGACCATCTCGTTTACCTTTGAGAAGTTCATGTGGGATAACATCAAAAAGGACATGAAGAACTTCATTAAACATAGTGCGACGTGCATGAAAACGAAACCAGGTCTTCATACAACGTTAGCATTAATGCAAACCATAACAGCTAAACGCCCACGCGATATCCTTTCAATAGACCTGATTGGAAAATTGCCGACCTCAACAGAAAGGTACTCCTACGTGCTCTCCTGCTTAGATATATATTCTCGTTTCGTTGTTGCCTATCCAGTCAGAAATGGAACTGCTTCCGTTATCACCAAATGTTTGGAGACTTTATAGATTTAGGAGTGCCTAGATCTGTAATTTGTGATAATTGTCCGTGCTTTGCGGCGAAGAGATTTAGACATATGAAGAAAGGCTACAATATCAAGTTACATTATGTGACTGCGTATCACTCTAGTTCGGATCTGGTTGAACGTATTCATAGAGAGTTTTCCCGACTTTAGAGAGTGATTTGCGCTGCAAAACACACTGAATGGCCCAATTGTTTGGCGGAAATTGTCATTCTTCTGAATTATTCGATTACGGAAATCTTGGCTGTATCACCGGCGTCATTGATGTTAAGAGTCAAGTCGTCATGTCCAATCTTTGAACATCTCAAGACAACTACAAGTGAAGATGTAACTTAAGTGGATGGTATAGACTTTTGTAATAAGTTGGTAATGATTGACCTAAGAAGAAGTGATATTATAAAACGTAGAAAGGAAGAAGAGATCAATAAGAAGAAAATCGGAAGAAGAATTGTTGAGGGCGATTTAGTATTTTTGCGACAGTACAATCTGAGCATCCTGTTGGACAAAAATATAAAAAAAATGGTTTCACTTGTATAGTGTGCCTTACATGTGCATTAAGAGAGTAAGTGATGAGGTAGTAGAGTTATTAGACCCAGTCACGGAACAAACCTTAGGACTTCAATCCGTTGAGAGATGTAAGTTGTATAATCCTACAGAAAACATACGGAAAATGTGGATGACGTTGGTAGAAAACACGTACCAGTTCAATTAAGGGATAAAGGCAGAATTGTAAATTTGGGAAGCAAAGCTAAAGGTCAAGTGCAATTGGATAATGCAGAGGAAACTGATATCCGGGATGAAGAAGAGCTGACACCAGAGAACTTACAAGGAAAAACAGAAGTAATGATAAGAGAGAATTGCGAGGAGGTGAACTGGAGTGGAGATACTTTGGAAGAATAAATTGTGAATTGCTGTTAATGAAAATGATAGATTCGATGAAGGATATTGCAATGGAAAAATATATTTAATGAGGATTTTTAAGTCTGATGAATGCGAAAAATTGCTTTTGTCAATTTTCTTCAGTCAGGTTTAAAATAGCAAAATAGCAAGCCCGTGACCACAGATCTGAGCGCTTTAGTTGCAGAAATTTGATATAGGGTCTGGAATTATTGTTGATTCGAATTGAAGTTTAACATAGGTTTCTTTTCTTTATGTTGTCGATTTAAGCATCAATGTACATATCTGTTTCAAAGTCCTCATTGTATATAGGTTAGGTTAATTATTTAGTAGAAAAGACATTTTTGTTTAAGTAATATGAATATATTTCTCGGATTCGTTGTGAATAATTGAACGTCCAATAAATAAGTGTTGTGGTAAGTTTTCAATTCATATATCATAAAACATGGTAACATATGTCTCATTACGCATAAATTGATGTTCAAGGTAATATAATATGTCGTGTGTATCCATATATGTTGGCTAAATACTACCACGAGTTGTTTAGATATGTTTAAGTAGTATGTTTCTTGAATCCTAGAATATGTAGGTAAGGGAGATCACGATATTTGTACACGTCCCCTCGTATAAATATCTATGGGTATTATCTATGAGTAATATATGTATATTTTATAAAAACATTTAAACAGATAGTTGGAAGATTGAAAGAAAATGTATCAATCGCAACGACACACATAAGTGCCAAAAATTAAGATGAAGTTAATGATATCTTGAGTTATTGTTCTATTTTACTTGGTTTCATAACTGTTTATATAGTGTGAGGTTTTATCGTTGCATATATTCAAATCAGACCTTAACTCATTCATGCTTTCGCATCCAGTCAAGTACGTTGAGTAGACATGTAAGAATTGATATTTATCTAACGACAACAGTTACATAAATTAAAAGCATGTATTGGTGAATTTTAATATGTTCATATCATAGTGAAATAATGTAGCACAACACCCTTTATGTATGTTAGTATAATTGTCATACTTGTAAGAAACACCTACGTTAAATTATTAGCGCATCACTAAATAAGTCAGAAAATAAGCATTATATTGGACGCTGTGAAAGTGACATGATTTATGCTTGTGGTGACGTCTAAGAATGAAATCTTGAATATTTTTTTGAATAAATCTTATATATTTTTGAATTTTGAATATATATATATATATAATCAAATGTGGTAAAACACTAAACTTAGGAGGCTTCGAATATTGCATTTAGAAGAAAGGCAAAATCTGCGCAATAGTATTAAGACTTCAGTTAACAAATTTTATTACGTTGAGACTTTGTGATAAAATGTACACGATTCTTGTGTGGTACACATACATTCCATTTGTTCGGGCGCCATTGCTATAACTGTCCCATTTCCTCTTTATTAGTGAAATATGAAAGATATTGCTTAAGTTAGTGAATAACAAGAATAGTTGGAGATACTTTGCCGTACGAATCAGAGAAGTAAGAAGAGAAAAACAAAAGAGTGAGAAATTGAAAACAGACAAACGTTAAGGAGTAAGAATCTCTGTTTTGCAGCTTTACTTTTTTTTTCTCAATGCTGTCGAGTTGTTGTTACATTGACAGAGACGCTGTTCGTTTCGAGGATTTTGCAGTCATTGCCATTAGCTGGAGCGTTGTACGAAATGTATTGTAAAGTTTTGCGTTTGATTCGTGTGTGCCCTGTAACTTAACAGAAACTTACGATAAGGTAATCACACACCGAGCCTGAGAAACAATGAATTAGGAGGGAAGATCTGTATAAGCATCTCTGTCGTCGAGTGTTCCAAAATGGTATTAATATAGCCAATCAACGGGATATATGAAAAATATTCCAGGCGCTATATATTTACCTTTCAAGACAATCGTGGCATTTTCTTCAAGTGCAGAATTAATAAACTTACGGTGACGAACACACAAATTCATGCAAGTCTGCTGGATATAAATAAAATAATTATTTGAAGTAAATGCAGTGTAGAGGTGAGTACCAGGTAAGCAGTGAATGAGTGACAGAGAATTTCGTCAGCGGATATTGTGGATAATTGAGAAGTCATCCGCGAAAGTGAAACAATTATTTTTCAATACATGTGCCACGTGTTAAGTGTGTGTACAACACGAGAGTTAGAGAACTTCGTTTTATTATAACGAGGAGTTTTAAAAAAGTGTTATATTGTTTTTATCAGGTATTGTGAATAAAATAAAATGAAAATATAATCATATAGAGAATTATGCTGTTATTTGAGTAGAAATTTGTTGATGGAAAGGGATGATTTTACTTTCTGTGCAATGCGAATTAGCAGCGAATATTGGCGTGTTAGCATTTGCCTGTATCACAAAATATGAAAGTATCTTTAAATACTGTTCGATGCTGGTGTTTGTTAGCTGTTACAAAAATGTATTAAGATAAGTAAGTTTTGTCGGTGCATTGTTCTGATAGCTCCGACGTACAAAAACTTTCTTGTTCGTCTCGTCTTGTTAAGTAATTAGAATTTGTCGAAAGTTACGTGTTGCCCATTTAACACAACCATTGTCTTTCATATGGTAGATGAATGTGGCTAAATGTAAAAATAGCGCCTGTTCAGTGAATAGTTTACCCAGACCGTCAGTGACGTGTGTAGTTCTCCTAAAAGTAAACGTAAATCCATCGAGATTATTTTTCGATCTGCCTCACAAACATCTAAATGGATCACAATGAATAAATCCACTGTAAATTTAAAACGTTTAACTACGGGCGTACAGGAAATATTTATGAAAATACAAATGGAATTGTGGGAATGCTTCAGACAGCTAAATCTTCGGTGAACGACCTACACGTCTGTAGCCGAAACATTGAACAAAGAGATGAAGAGATATTACGTTTAAGAGTGATCGACCTAGAGTTCGTTTACGCTTTGCAACTCGAAAATTGTGATGTGGGCATGACTTGTGGAAAGAAAGAGAAGTTTCCAAGGAATGACGTAGTCACATAGAAAATTACGAGCTGGCTCGAGTAAACTGGAAAATTATTCGAAATTCCCCCTTGACAGAGAAACGAGTAACAGTCGGCCCAGATCCACTTCGAGTTGGTAGCCAAGCGAACTCAGTTAGCAAGTAAGTGGTATGGTATCCTCTTCGATCGTTAATCGTCATGGCTGTTGATCTCTGGTTGAACTTTAGTTGATTTGTTGATTGTTCTAAACCAATTGATTGAATATTAATTTTTGGTTAAACTTTGAACCATATTACAACTGCGTATATGATGAATTGTCTGATAATGTAAATTGTGTTTTGTCATATCAGTAATAGCGCAGTATTTATTAATGCTAGTCGAAACATAGATTTAGCCTCTAAAACATTCCAATCTTAATTGAAAATGGGAACTTCTATATCTCATTTATCGATTCCTATTCTAATAATAACTAGCAAGTTAGATGTTATCAGCGACTGAGTCATGTGAGTATAGTTCTGAGTTACGAACTGAACTGATCGAGTCAGCACCCATTCTTAAGCCCTTTTAACCTTCAATAGTTGGACGGTATTGAAGTGGGATGCTTACGAATGGATAGTGGGATCAGAGCCCGCAACTAGTTGGAGAATACCTCTTTCACAGACGATTGTGATTAACTGTTGTTAGAGTGTATTTTTTTTTCTAGAGATTCTATGTTGGGTGCCGAACATCTAAAATTAGCGTTAATAATTGACACTGAAGTATATTACATTAGCACGTCGAACTCAACAAGAAAACAATATACTAAAACATTTTATGACACTTAGACATCTCCGGCTGAGACCGACACTGTGCTTTCTAAGAAAGTTTATTGTATACTCTTTAAATATATTTCGCTCAGGTTAAAACTCGAGAAGGAGGAGGCAGAGCGTACTATATTATAAATTTTGGTAGTGACTTTAGTATGTTTATGAAGGTACAGTATAATGATGGGATATATGCATGGGTCAGGTTCAGCGATTGAGAGTGAAAAACAAACTAAGGTGTCATTTTCAACTTTGCCTAGGTTTCTTTCGATTGGGAAGAGTAGTCAATTGTAACATACATTGTGTATATTTATTAGTATATGTTCAGTCTATAGGAAAAATTATTTTATGGTCCTTAGACATCTCTAGGTGGTCTTTGTGGTCCTTAGACATCTCTTTGTGGTCCTTAGACATCTCACGGTCTACGGCCCCAGGACAAACTGAAAATATGGCGGATGGCTTTCACCAGGGACTTCAGGCTCAGGTTAAAACTCCACCACCTAGCGACTTTCGAACCGTACATCGATCTCGGCATTCTAGAAAGGACTTATACACTGAATCTCGCACTCCAGTTAGTAACAATGACAACAAGGCATCTGATTCACCTCCAAACAAGAAACAGCATGTTGAGCACGACAACGATAATGATAGCGATACCTATGAAATTATGCATATTGATAACTCTAATTCAAGACCTTCTGCACCAATGTACTCTTTCCTGCTAAGCATTTTTGACTCTAAATTTCAAAATCATTTTTGACTCTAAACATTTTCTAGATCAGTTTCCCAAATACGTACCTAGGCCATCAATTTCACGACTCATTCCCACCCGCAATGGTATAATCGTCAAATCTCCAGATCCTAATCTAGCTACTACCATACGAAATAAGTTCAGCTTTGAGATTTTTGGAACATCCCCTAAACTGACTAATCTATCATGTGGACGAACTAAACATCCACCACCACTTCGAAACCCACCCTTATTATCAGTAGTTATCTGTGGTGTTGACCCTGCCTGGATAGCCGATGAACTCAGACAAGAATAAAAACATTCAACTCTCACCTAAATGCTTACCTGCAATGAACCAGAACCAACTTACAGCTACCGTTGTAAAGCTCGACCTCCTCCTGAACCAACTAAACCCGACCTAGTAGTACCACTCCGTGTCACTGAACAACCACAAAATCCTGACTTCATCAAAGACAAACATCCAATATTGCATCCAAGACAAGCAACTACATATCACCGTACAACAGCTCTTATCATTTGTCACTCTCACACTGCAATGTCCAACCATCACAACGACCATACATCCTACAACAAATCCAAACTGCAGCCAAACAAGTCTTTCATGTTACATTTCAAGCTACCTGCTCTGGCCTTTTTGTTCGTTTCGTCACAGCACCACCTACCAACTCTGCACAACTACCCATCAATCACAAACTTATATTTCATTATGGATATAGTATTAATATTTGTTAATATCAATTCACTTCTAACACATAAATTACTTCTCGAATCAGTTCTACTAGAAGAATAGGCGCAAGCTTTCATCTTAAACAAAACCGGTTTCACTACAAGCACCCACTGTAACCTCACAGGCTACAAATTCATCCATCAAACGAGAACCACACCAGCACTGGGAGCAAATGGAGATGTAGCAATCGGACATAAACCTTCAATACCTCATTGTCCTCACCATATACATCACATGCAGCTACCTGAATATCTCATTTCCACCATATATTTAAAAAAAATCTATATGTTACCTTAGTCACGATCTACGTCAGACCAGGCCATCCCATTCCACATCAATTTTTAGTAAATTTCAGATAACTTTCGAACCTATGTCATCATGACGAACATCAACATTCATAGTAGTTAAGATTGGCAAAGAGCACACTTCAATATCTACATTACAAACCACACCACAGGTATCCTGCAACAACTTCCAAAACCTACACGTCCCATCTTCCAAACAACTCCTGACATAGTTATTCTTTCACCCAACCTTGTCAATCGTTCCACCATCGAGATCCTGGATACTGTAGGCAGCGGCCATGTTCCTGTTAAGTTAACCTTACACCAAAATCTTTCCAAACTGACCGCAGACCCTCCAAACCGTACCTCTACCTGATTGGACCTCGCAAACTGGGAACAATACCGAGAATTCATCACCGATCACTTAGAACACACGCAAGCACCAACGAATGAAGAGGAAGTATATCAAACTTTGCAGGCAATAACAGAAACAGTTCAAGCCGCATCAAACAGATACATTCCGACAGCTAAACCATCACCGCATCGACCGAAATTGCCACCGCAATACCTCACTCTGGTTCAACGTTCTCGTCAACACTTCAGAGACTATATACGCACGGGGAATCCGATCTCATTGGAACAGCACCGTCAGCTTTAAGGAACAGTTCATAATTATGTGGCAGCTTACAAACTGCGTCAGTGGGTCAAAATGTGCAATAAACTATGAGATACTGATCATCCATCAAAATTCTGGAAAAGGTTCAATCTATTGTCACGACAACAGACAAAACAACTTATCCACTTCTACAGTTAAACAAACCACTTTTGACCGACGTAGAAAAAGCCAACGTATTTGCAGTGTACTTACAGGAGATATTTAAACCACCATACATACACATGGAGAGAAATCACCCTGCAATTCGCTTGAATTTAGAATCACAAGTACTGCAACCTAGCATAGTCCATCATATCAACGAAACGCAGCCTCTCACTGAACCAATCACCGTAGAAGATGTCATCTCCATTACCACACGAAAGAAGAATACATATTAAGAAGGACCATATCGTCTTTTCCTACTGATAGCAGCCATATATAACTTTATTCTACGCACCGGATATCTACCAGCGCAATGGAAAACTTCCAAAACATTAATATTCCTTAAACCCAACAAACCACCTGAATCCGTTTCCTCATATCGCCCAATTTAGTTAACCCCAACCCTCAGTAAAATCCTAGAACGTATCATTGTTAAACGCCTTCACTCCCACTTACATGATGGCCGCCTTCTTCCCAACCATCAGGCAGGATTCAGACCATGCTATAGTATCCTGGATCAACTCGTAAGACTCACCAACCACATTACCAATCATTTTAATAGCTGTAAATCTTTCACACTTGTGCTCTCTGACCTAGAAAAAGCTTTTGATAAAGTCTGGCATCATGGCTTACTGCATACATTACGACTTCATCTCCCAGTTGCATACCTCCAATATATCTACAATTTTCTCACCGGTCGATTCGCCTCAATATCAATAACATTAGCTCATTCCCCATCTTCCTCCATACTGGTGTTCCACAAGCTTCCGCTCTGTCACCTCTAGTTTACATACTATTCTGCACAGATTTCCCTACTATGCCACTTAATATTCACCAAATCAGTACGCCGATGACACAGCATTCTTAGCAACTGCCCAAACTATCCAACAGGTAAACAGAACTAGTTACTGATGGCTTTAGTAACTGGTGCTCCAAATAGCAACTAAAATCAACGCAAACAAAACGCAAGCAATAGTTATCCTGCCTCCAAAACAACACTCCCGTATTCAACGCAACCCATCATGCCTACAACCTCATGTACAAGATACACCAATCCGCCCGTCGCATACTGTAAAATACTTAGGACTGACATACGATTATTACCTCACCTGGACACCGCACCTAAAATACTTCACCACTAAAGTCTACAACCGTCTGAATCTTCTGAAGAAATTAACTGGCACTACCTGGGATATACCCCCAAAACCATTCTAAACACCTACAAAGCTTTTCTTCGCCCAGTATTAACATACGGACACATCGCATGGCTTCCTGCACCAATATCAATCTACAGAAAACTCACAATCTTTGAACGACACGCCTTTCGAATTGCATATAGAATTAAACTGCGTAGTCCCACTGCTGATCTCTATGCACGAATTGATATCCCCAATATTCTCTTTCATTTACAAACACTACGCACCCGATATATCACTCAACCCTATGAAACCTATCATTCATTCCTATTAGACACTATGCATCAAGACTTGAAATACGACCCTCAACGCCCAACTCTACAAGACAATCCACTCTCCCTCTTAACCAGTATCAACCTCAAAATTCACCACCACAACGACCCTGACATACTACACCTTACCCCTTTCTCTCAACTACGCCCACCTGATCATATTATGCCATCAAATGCACTGTAATACATCTTGAACGAGTAGAGCTCGCCTCGTATCTCATTAGTGCCCCGCGTCACCTCGGGAACAGAAGATAATACGCATTTGTGAATACTAACTTCCCTTAATGTTGTGTTTGTGGCGTGTATGCACTTCATCACTATATACTGAAAAAAAATCACTGACATCATCAGACTTACTTAAATTCCTCACCTCAAAGTATGATTATAAGCGCAAAGCTTATAATATCCTAACACAAGATTTGTAAGATATTGGTAATTAAATAATAAATAGTATAACACCCCTTAGACCCTCCAACAAGTTCCTTTCATTTCCCGTATTACCAAATATCCCTTCCCTAAAGAAAGGGCGTAGCCCTTTAGAGGACGCTAGTCACCAGGTGGCCAGACTCATCTAGTCAAGAGGTCACAATTCTTTTTCTGAGGTAGAAGGAGTGTTGAACCACTGAACTGCTATCCAAACGGGTGTCCCCACCTTGTTCATCTTCAAGTCGACATTGTACAAAGTCGAATACCATCATTAGACCATGACTGACAAACGAAGAGAACGACATCAATTGCCACAATAAGTACCAGAACCAAAGAAATACAGCGCGATAGGAACCATTCCAAAGCAACCACGAAAACGACAGGATTTAACTTCATAGTCACCACGATCGCGCTGAAGGTCTCCAAAGTACAGTAGATCTTGTCGCCCCACCTCTAAAGAAGACACAAACATTAAGTGATACGGAATCAGATAGCGAGACACATATGAACACAGCAAACAACGATGGGAATCAGCCACTGCAAGCCGCTTCATCAGTAACAACAGTTCATTCCTTCATTCTTACCAACTACGACGCTAAATATCAGAACACCAAACTTCTTCTTCAATAAATAGCCAAGTACATGCACAGAGATATCATCACTAGATCCAACTAGGAACGGCACAATACTCCAAACTCATGACGTTAACTTTGCAACCACAATACGAACTAAGTTCAGTTATGAAATATTCGGAAAAACAGCAAACCTAACACGCTTAGAGGACAAACGAAACAAACAGCCACCACCACCCAGGAGAACAGCTACGCTATCAGTAGTAATCACAGGAGTAGAACCAACAGTTATATATGACGCAACAGAAACAGAGCTAAAGAACGAAGGACACTCAGTTGTGAGATGTTTGAGAATTAAAACCAGGACAGGGGACCGCCTTATATGGTACGAGTTCTAACCACTAGCCAAGAAACCATCTATAATCTACTCAATCACGGAGCATATATCTACAAAAGGCGATACAGGGTTGAACAGCCACACACACCACCTCCGCTTCCACTTAGATGTGAAAAATGCCAACAGTATAACGCACAACATACTTCAAAATGACCTAATGACATCAAATGTGGCTACTGCTCAAGAGCACATAACACTAAGTCTTGCACAAATATGCAATAACTTCCGAAGTGTACAACTTGCAGTGACACACATCCGACATTTAGCTATAAATGTAAAGTGAGACCCGCAGCTGAACCCAGTAAGCCTGAGCTTATAATACCAATCCGCACCACCGAAGCACCACAATCTATTAACCGTACGGTTACCTCTGTCTTTCATCCAATAACGATAGATCAAGTCCTAACTTTCATTACCGTTACTCTCCAAAATATTAATCCGTTTCAACGTCCATTCATTCTACAGCAAATTCAACATGCCGCTAAAACTATATTGCACGTCAACTTCAACGCTACTTATTCCGGTCCATATACACACTTCCACACTACCGCACTTGAAATTGATGTCTAAAATTAGATCAACCTACAACCAGACTGTGCTCATGTTGATGGCTCTAGTATTTCTATTCATGAATATATATGCTCCTTACCGGAACACAAAGTCCTCTTCGAACAGCTGCTAACAGAAGAACACGTCAACGCTTTTCTCTTAAATGAAACACACCTAAAATCATAGAATCTCTACAAAATTCCACGATATTCAATGATAATACATGACAGCACCTGCTTTACGCGCAAATGGAGGGGCTGCAATAGGTTTTTCACCACACATTCCACACCGCCAACATCATCCACAAATCGCTAACTTGCCTGAGCATCTAATTTCGACTCTTTACTATCAACATAACTACATTACATTAGTCACCATCTACGTCCGTTCCGGATATCCGATCCCGTACAATTTCTTCCGCAAACATATCTAACAATTATCGTAATTACATCATTATGGCAGATATCAATATACACAGCAGATCCGATAGAGACAAAACCGACTTTAATAACTTTATAGAATATCAGACAACAGCAACCATACACCAACTACCTAAACCAACTCGTCCTATTTCTAACACTTCACCAGACATTGTATTAACCTCAATGAACATAGCAAACCGCTGCACCATAGATATTTTAGACATAATTGGAAGTGATCATGCACCAATGAAACTCACTCTTCAATGTCAACGTCCACCATTTGTAACACAAAATATACCAGCACGGGAAATTTTAAGACTTGACAAATCAGATTGGGAAGGCTACAAAACCTATATAACGACACAACTCGCCTCGTTAGACCCACCAACCACAGAAGACGAATTATATGAAACCATCGATAGCATCACCACGACACTACACCAAGACACTGACAAATACATTTCCAAAAGCACTGTTCATCCTTTTCGACCCAAACTTCCACCATAATATCTACCGTTAATCAGACACTCACGTCAATTTAACAGGGACTTCCAACGTACAGGTAATCAGGAATCATTAAGACTACACCAACAGCTTCAACGCACGGCTCGAAATTATATAAAAGTATTTAAACTGAGGGAATGGGTAAAAACATGCAATACGCCAGCCGACACCGCACACCCGACAAAATACTGGAGAAAATTTAACACCCTTACAGGTAAGTTCAACAAAATGATCCTACACACTGATGACGAAAAAGCCAATGCCTTTGCAGACTATCTTCAAGAATTCTTCACACCCACCCCACCTTTCAACCCTTTACTACGTCATCCCGCCGAACGGTTAGACCTCTCATCTCCCCAGTTACAGCCTAACATATCCGATATTCGCCCAGAACACCCACTTACTTCACCCATTACTCCAGACGAAATATCCTAAACATTAGCCCGTAAACGTCAATCTGCCTGGCATCAACACCATAGCCTATAAACAACTCAAGGAAGCTCCCTACTCCCTCATCTAACTCCTCGCAATAATTTTTACCTTCATCTTGCGTACCGACTTTTTCCGCCTGCAGTGAAAAACATCCAAAATGCTAATGTTCCTTAAACCCAAAAGATCTCCTCACTCCATCTCTTCCTATCGTGCAATCCAACTAACCTCTGCACTGTGTAAAACTTTAGAAAAATCCTCGTCCAACGATTGCATCTTCAATTGGACCGTTACAACCTCATACCTCTTCACCAAGCTGGTTTCAGTCAAAATTTCAGCATCAATGACCAACTGCTCCGTCTAGTCAATACAATCACGAACCACTTCAATACCTTTCAACCTTCCTGTCTTGTCCTGTTTGATTTAGAAAAGCTTTTGATAAAGTTTGGCACGCAGCACTTATCCACAAACTTCGATCCTTCCGACTCCTTACAACGTATCTTCGCTTCATATTTAACTTCATTACAAACCGTCTCGCCTACATCTCAATGAATTCCTGCCTCTCACATCCCATTTTCCTCCACTGTGGGGTTTCTCAAGGATCTGCTCTATCACCTTTACTTTACATCCTCTTTGTTGCCGACATGCCTCCTTTACCTCCCAACACTCAAATATTCCAATACGCTGACGACACAGCATTTCTCGCCTGTAATAAAAGCATCCAAAATATTAACAGAACCATGACCGACGCTATCAACTCCTTTTCTTTTGCTGCAGTTAAGTGGGGACTCTCCATTAATTCACATAAAACACAAGGCATCGTTTTCCTTCCTCATAAACATCGCTCACGTGTTCAGCGAAATCCATCACGTCTCATCTTATCTGTGCATCAAAACCAAATCCGACCTTCGAAGCAAGTCACATACCTCGAACTCACCCTAGACCAACACCTAACATGGTGACCCCACCTCAAAACCATCATTAACAAGGCATACAAAATAGACTAAACTTGCTTAAACTCATTACAGGAACCACGTGGGGTTTAAAACAAGAAACAGTGCTAAACACATACAAAGTACTCCTACGCCCAGTTCTCACTTATGAATACAATGCCTGGATTGCCACAGACCACACTTTTTTTAAAAAAACTACAAATACTGGAAAGACATGCACTACGTATTGCATATAGAATAAAACTTCCCAGCCAACCCAAGAGCTCTATGACAGACTCACTTTTCCACATCTACTAAACCACTCAGGAACACTACGCATAAAATACGTTAGGAAACACCTGGAATCCAACCATGTACTCTTTTATGATATCATACTCAAACGAACAGCAACACTGGCATTTTACCCAACGACATTCACCATTTTCTCACTATACCACCACACTATGCCTCCACACGAACCTGACATATCATTCATCTCTGCATACACCACACCGATCATACATCATTATATAGCACCAACATATTCTGCACAGTGACCATCTGGAACGTATAGGGCTCACCTGTCTACATCACGATCTAGAGTAGCCCCTAGATCAGAAGACCATCACTCATTCGTCTTATTTGTGCCAAAGTGTTGTCTCGCCTAGTGCACCTCATGCCCATTTAATCATTCTCCATTATTACCCAACTGCTTTCTTTTATCCACAATTATGATTATGAGGAAAACTCATAATGACCCAGAATAAATTAATAAAAAAGAAGACTAAAAGATTCAGAAAAAATATCTTAGCCCACCTGTCACCTCCAGGGTATCCAAATGTCTTTACCCATCCCTTCCCAAATAAAGGGTATAGCTCTCTGGGGGTGCTATCCTAGCTAGCAAAAAATCACTGATTGAAAACAAGATGAACTCAAACCTAGCCTGTCTATGGTATGTTAGCGTGCTGCCGATGGCTCTGTATAGCAAACAAACAGAAGAGACTAGTACATGTACGGCCATTACGAGACTGACTACATTTATCGGTGTCGGAGGGTACGAGGTAGCTTGAGATTTTGGTAACAGTCATTGAACAAAGACCGTTTGTTCATCGCCATCATAATTCACTGCACTTATTCTTTTCTCAAATTACTATTTCACCACGTCTAAATCAAATTCAAAACATCGTCTGCCCCAGCACGTAACTAAAGCAGCATCAGTAGCCACTCCAAAAATGTCCTCTGTAGGCACCACTAACAAACACTCACGTAGTTACGACCAACTCTCTACTAGCTCAAGATCTAGGTCTAAAATTCAAAGTTCTCACTCTCCACTAGCTAAGAAAACACATCGCATCAGTGATTCAGGATCGGACTCTGATTCAATGAACATATACAACGACCATGAAGACCACCTAGCAGCCACTCCACAAACTCCGCTCTATCCATTTTGCTGACTAAATACGACACAAAATTCCAAACACCAAAGTGCCTTCTTCAACAGTTACTGAAATACATACCAAGATCAGTGAAATCATTCCCACCAAGAACGGCATCATAATCAAATCACCAGATCAAACCTAGCAAAAATCATTCGCAATAAATACAGGTTTGAAATTTTGAGACGCAAGCACAGCTCACGGCACTCTACCCGTCATCAATGAAATAGCAACCACCGCTCAGGAAATCTCCTATGTTATCTGTTGTAATCCGCGGAGTTCCACCGGACACACCAGACGATTTAGTCCAGGCAGGGCTAATCACCGACGGTCACGTCATCAAGAAATGCATCCGGATAATAATGAAGATTGGAACACCTATGTTCCGAATTCTCACTACAGATCAATTCACAATAGACAGCTTTCTCAGAAATGAAGCATTCATCTATAAACGAAGATATCGTGTTGAACCTTCTAGATCACCAGCACCGATACCACTCAGTTGTGAGAAATGTCATATTTGCTGAGACCATACAGCAAATGAGTGTCAAGATCAACCGATTTGTGGCTACTGCTTTGAAAATCACCTAACAAAGTCATGCACCAACCTTCAAAATCCACAATGTGCAACACATGCAAAGAGTAACACCCAACATATTCTTTTAAATGCAGAGGGAAACAGAAACCAAACGTAGAAAACTATATACCGGTAGTACCACTCCGCATACGAGAACCAAACACAACACAAGTGAACAACTCCTCTCCTCCAGTGCCTACTAAAGAGCAAATCATCCAATTCATCACTATAATTCTACTGAATCTATATCATTTCAACAAAGAAACCATCCTATTCAAAATCCAACAGGCAGGACAACATATTTTCAAAGTCAAACCACAAGCTACATATTCAGGCCATTATATCATCTTCTCATTTTCACCTTTCACCTAAACATATTTGCTACGTCAACCATAATAAATCGCATCACTCACTCACCCAACATGTTCATTATTGCACTGTACACATAGTTGTTATATGTTGGGCTCACCTGTTGACATTAGCATCTAGAGAAACCCCTAGATAAGAAGAACGATCACTGATTCGTGCAATTGTTATTCAAAGTGTTATCATGTGTATCGCACTTCATACCAATTTACCATATCATAATCATTCGATCCAAAAACTATGGTTATAAGCATAATCCTTATGACATACCGATAAGAAAATTTATGAAAATTAAAAATCAATAAAGATTAATTGAAACCTCTTATCACATCCAACCAGCTCATTCTTACCCTACAATCCTTTAATATCACTTCCCTAAAGCGAGGGAGGGGCTAATGACATTGGTGACTAGCAAGAAGCGGAGAAAAAAATCTTCTGATCATTTTAAAGAATCTACAATCATTCTCTTTCATCTCCTCGCTTCCATCTATATATTTTCACTGATTAAAATGAACACCAGCAAACTGAAGCTGGTTACAAAATGAGCATAGGTGTCGCCGGCCAATCAAAACAAGCAGGCACTTTCTTGAAATGTGTAAATGCTCTTCTCAGAGCATTTACCATAAAATAAAATGGATGATCACCTCCGAACTATGAGTCCCCTCTTTCTTCTTCTTCTTCTTCCTCTCTTTATATTGAAGAATCGTTCGTTTCATTTGTTTGTTTGATCAGTTCTGGTTATTCCTTTTCAGTCTAAGGGAAGTTGACATTCACTTGTTTCGTTTTATTCCTTGCTTCACTTTCGCTTATTGGTATTCGTCTAAGGAGAGACCATATTCCTTCTTTTCGTTTGTTTCTTTGTTCCACTTTCGGTTATAGTTATTCGTCCAAGGGAAGTCCGCATTCATTTGTTTCTTTCTTCACTTTTGGTTATTCGATTTCATTTGTCCTCTCTGTTGATGGAATATTTTTAATCTACTGCTAACTTGCTCTCCTCTCAATGTTCGCCTATCCTCAGTTGTACACACGTCAATGGTCTTGCACAATTTTTTGCTCATCTCATCGGGGAATGACTCATTACACAAGTTGGCAAGCCTATTCTAACGCCATTTTGTTTTGCAATAATTTACAATATATTTAACCCCAAATTGAGGTCAGCTCAAACAAAATTCTTGCTTAACAGCACACTATTTCAATGTTCATATGATGGGATTTCCAAACGGTCTTTTTCCCCAATCTTCGATGACGTCACCACCAACAACCCGAATTTTCTAATGATGTTACAGACTGAATTACGTCATCGCTTTTCTCCCCTGCTAAAATTCAGACACGATCTTGTGCAAACATCATTCCAACTCAAAGCTCACGTGATGGAAATTTCCAGGCACCATCTATGATTACGTCATCACTAATTCAGCCACGATCTAGTACAAACAGTATTAGGTAACCTCCACATCTTGCCAACTCACCACCCTTTCCAGTGCTTTCACGTAATGCAAATTTCCAGGTGCTAGCCTTAGATGAAATCACCGCGACCATATTATACTTTCCTTTTAATGATGGCGGACTTCCACGTCTGATGACGTCACCGCCACCAAACCTCATATCAACAGATGTGGCAACCTCGCATGACTCATCTAACAATTTAGCTCACAATCTTGTACAAATAATCTTAGGTCTCCTCAACCAACCTACGTGGCTCATCACGTCATCATCCTTGGCATCTTGAATTCCCCCGTTCTTACTGTGACTCTTCGATTATGTCATCACTTTCTAGCCAAAATTCAACCGTAATCTATGAAAACCCTTTGCTCACCTCAACAAGTAATCCACGTCGCGCTTGTCCCTGCCATCTAAGCAACCTGCATTTTTCATATGTTCTTGCACGATAACTACTACAAATTAAATCAATATTGGGCAGTGTAGCTTGTATAATCCCGACATAACTAATGGAACACCTGATTTTTGGGTGCGATTCATGCTAGTATGATTGAAGTATTATAGAATTAACAAAAATTGGGCCGTTATTTTGGGTTTTACTGTATTTTTATGTAGTATTCCAGTATTATACTACTCACTGCTAGAGACTAGAGGAAATACATCAAGTACTTTGCAGACGAATAATTTATTTTATTTATAATTAGTTTTAATTTAATTTGAAGGACTTTTATGTTTAATGGTGGGAGTCAATGCCGCCTTAATTCTGAAGCAGATGCGCTCTTGCTTTGGAGAGCTGAAGGCGCATACATATCCTTTTTGTTTGCTTATTTCATTTTACAGTGCTTATGTATATGAAGAAAAAGAAAAGTAACTTCAGACAACCTAGGATTTTCTCAGAATAACTCTTTTGTATGCTTGAAATGTGTGTTCTTAAATTTCCATGATTCAAATTATCTTTTCACCCAGAACTTTCGTTGTATCCGAGAACGTCAGTTAAAGAGCAAAAAGTAGAAAATTATTTGTGAATATTTCCTGTTCTTAGTACCTATTCGTACGCCTATTCGTACATTTTTGACAACAGTTCTTACTTTTGCTAACAAAAGATTGACCTGCTCTGTATGTTTTATAACTCCCTAATAGTCTACTCACAATCTTTTTATTCTTCCTTTCTTTGTGAACGGTTTTCTTCTTTTTTTTTAACAATACAAGAAAATGTGGGGAGTTTGAGTTGAGAAGGACATATTCATTATCCCATGTTTATGAACAAATCATTTCTACCTTTTACATAGTACTGACGAAAGAAATAATTGCCTAATATTTTAAAACATATAAAAATGTCACTCATAGAGTATTTTCGGACAACGGAAGACATCCAGATTAAATAGAATGTAAAAATATTTTATTGCGAATTTTAAACGGGAAACAAATTTTCGTTTTACAAATGGCAAGAATAACCGAGAACAAATAAATAGGTCAAAGCAGAGAGCAGAATATATACACAAATAATGCAATATGGCCGCCGTATTTTGAAACTGATTTTATAGCCTGAAGGTTGCTGACCTCTACTGGAGGGGAAGAACTGGGAGTACAGCGTCCTCTAACAGAAGGTCATTTTAGATGTTCAGAGGGAAGGGGGGAGCGTGTTTCCGCTTGTGTGCAGCGAGCAGGTTTGAGGGGGTGGGGTGGACTGTTTCACTTATAGCTACAGGCTGGAGAATGAGCAAACTTCGGCTACCTTCGGACCAGGGAACTTCGGGAAACCTCGCAGTCCTTCTCTGTCTGCTCTTACAAATCCAGGCGAGCAGATGCGCGTTTCATGATTGATGAAATAGTTTAAATGTTTTACTTGTACTATTTAACTTTTCTCAGTCTGAGCGAAAGATGCTTGGTACTTACTTGCTAGGTTTGTTGTACATTTATTTTACAGTAAAGTTTTTTTTTTTAATTTCGGTTTTTCCGTGGCCATCACTAATTTTTTCTTTATCCCCCAAAAAAACAATATGCCCAGATATTTCTTCTTAAAGTTCATTGTTGCATACTTTACACACACACACACACTCACT
>JAGDQP010015874.1:0-34914 GCA_022664845.1 Lepisma saccharinum | reverse complement strand
AACAGAAAAATGAAAGTTCCAACTAAAAAAATAAGCTGTTCAGAAAAAAATTATATGCAAGCATAGACTCTACAGTACATAAAACAATATGGTTTCATACTTTTTGATAACAAAAGCTGTAACTATGAAATGCACAAGTTAGCATACTTTTTAGAAAGTTTCTCAAAAAAGAAAAAGAAAATGTATACATAGAAAATTCATTTGCAAACAATAACACAACCTTCTAATGAAACAGATACAAGAACGAAAACTATTTTCCTTTATTAATAATGATTTGTTTGGAAAGAGTTTCGGATCTTAGACTACGTTGTTATATTATAACTTTGAATGAAAGAGCAAACGGTTCAGTGAAAATACAACGCAATTTTTTTTCATGTTAATTTAGGTTCTTTACATCTCATGTTGAAGGAAAAACCAAAGTGATTCAACGAAATCCATATGCCCACACTTCTTTCCTGTGCAGTGCTGGAATGCATAAACTTACAAGGACAAGAATCAGGCATCTCTTGTACTGTAGTGCTGGAATGCATAACCTCCCAGGGGCAAAAGACACCTAAAGGAAAAGACAAAAACCAGTCACAGAAAATTATAAGTGCAAAGTGGATAGATAAATTTCGGTGACTTGATTTTGTCTTTTCTTTTCTGTGTCTTTTACCCCTGTTAGGTTATGCATTCCAGCACTACAGTATAATGATGCCTGATTCTTGCCCCTGTAAAGTTATGCATTCCAGCACTGCATAAGAAAGAAATGTGGGAATATGAATTTCGTCGACTCCCTATGGTTTTTCCTTCAATATCAGATGTAAAGAAATTAACCTAACATGAAAAAGTATTGCGTTGTAATTTCATTGAATCGTTTGCTCTTTCATTCAAGGTTACAATATAATAACGTAACCTAACATCAGAAACTGTTTCCATACAAATCATTGTTAATAAAAGAAAATAGTTTTCGTTCTTGTATCTGTTTCATTTGAAGATTATGTTATTATTTGCAAATATTTATATAGTTTATATCTATTACGTAAGCTACGTGGATGTATTTCATTAAAATATTTATGTATGGTTTATCATGCATCGTTTCACATCCATATAAACTACGGTGTAATATTTTGGGGTTCTTCACCCTGTTGAAAGCTTGTATTTAAGATACAAAAGAAGGCAATTAGAATTATGTATGGTCTTCCTAGTCGTGAAACTTGTAGGAAATGTTTTAAAAGGTTAAATATCATGACTGTTCCATCGGCCTTTATATATCACTCAATAATCTATGTAAAGGCTCATATTGATGAATTTCTGACTGGCACAGATGTTCATGCTTACAGCACCAGAAACAGAGATGATATAATACTCCAAAAAGTTAGGTTAACTAAATATAAAGACTCATATAAGTATCAGGGTCCACAATTTTACAATATGTTACCGAATCATATTAAAGGTCTACCAATGAAGAACTTTAAGTCTGAAGTTAAAAAAATACTTATATCTGGCGAAGGTTATTCTCTGATAGAGATAAAAGCTAACCTATCCAATCTAAAATAAATTTTACGATGGGTATTTTAACTATAATATTGCTTTTTAAATTAAATGATGTCACTGTATCTTTATGTATTTTGAACTGTATCTAATGCAGCTTTCAGCTGTTATATGATGTAAATTAAATACATTATCTAAGTATACATTTTCTTTTTCTTTTTTGAGAAACTTTCTAAAAAGTATGCTAACTTGTGCATTTCATAGTTACAGCTTTTGTTATCAAAAAGTATGAAACCATTTTGTTCTTTGTACTGTAGAGTCTATTGTTGCATGTAGTGTTTTCTGAACAGCTTATTTTTTTTAGTTGGAACTTTTATTTTTCTGTTCAACAGAATTTTGTATTTTAAACTATAAAACATTTGTTTTGTTTCCTTTGTTGTATAACAATTTTTTTAAACAGTTTTAAGAGAGAATTCTTGTAGAAAACTTTTCTGCATAACAAAAAATGTTTGATTTTACATTGCATGTCTAAAATTATTTTGTAGGTCACGAAAATATTTTTTCTAAAAAGTCCTGTGACAATGTCGTAAATGAAATCTTGTTTTTGTACAATGTAACTTTATTTTGAAAATAATTTTGCACATCAAGAATAAGTTTTCTCTCACATTGTATGACACTCTTTGTTTAAAAAGTTTTTTCACAATGTAACTTCATTTTAAAATATCTGTGCGTTTGTCAAGAAAACAATTTTGTGTTGCACTACATGTTAAAATTTATTGTTACATTACATGATCCTTTTTTGTTTCCGTAATAGTAATTGATACATTTGTTGTGGTAATTATTCTTTGTTGGTGTTAAGTTTTTGTTTTCATATTCTGGAGAATCAACTTAAAATGATACATTAGACAATTACGAAAGTGCTTATTCTTAATTGTTTTCGTAGTTACTTTGAGATTAACTTTTGGAATAGAGATTCTAAGTTTCCCATAAATGTTGAATGCAAAATCTAAAAATCGATACGAGAAATATCAGTTTAACAGATATCGAATGGAGTGGTCATTCTACCTATGAACTTTAGTACACCAACGTCCCATTAAGTATTTTCTTAAATAATTTTATTAGATGAAATCCTTGCATAGTAGTTCTGCACAGATTACGCCTTTTGCTAAGATGTCACACCTTTTTAAAAATGATTGTGATATAACTATCATTAAATGTATTTGCAAAGCTATTTGTGCTCATCTTTTGATGTACGAAGCTTTAGTTTTCACTGATCTGAAAACTTTGTTTAAAATTAACGCGTTTTTTTATATTGCATATTCGAGAAATGTAAAATTAAGTTTTATGCATTACAAAATATACAAATACATGTTTTAGTTTGTGACTCACTTTTCTTTGGCATTTCTTTTACGATAAAAGTATTTGTTGAAGCATTGTTAAATTTTCATGCACAATGATCCGTAATTCCAAGAGATTAATCCAATACTTCGTTAACATTACGCAATAAAAGATCTTTTTCGTTTTAAATTTTTTTAATACTGCAAGTAAAGACTATAAGACTAAATATGGGACACAACTCGTAAGCTGTAATTCTTATTTTTATTCCAAAGGGATACAGAGAAAATGTAATTTATTGGCATTCGTCTCCTTAGATAACAAAACATTATTTCCATGTAAAGAAAAATCCGTTTTACATTTTCTTTACTGAAAATCTCAGATTGCAAATTATATAGAAGATGCATTGGTTGCTTTGCATTTTCTTGCGTAACATTTTTCCAAATTAATTTCAGTTTTATCATTTTTTAGTTTAATTAAACAAATATTTGGATTGATTGATTGTGAATGAGTGGTAGTGTTCGCGTAGCATTCGACATGTCGTAAGTTTAATTGCAACGTCCAACAATCCTGACTGCCTTTAAGTGCAATTACCTCCTGCAAATACAAAAATAACACCATCGACATAGACTTTGGCCATCAGCATCCCCAATCCTTTTCGCTTATCGTCTCACCCCTTTGTATCTATAAAGGTAAAAAAGTAAAATTGTACTTCCTATTATTGTCTGATTCTGTATTAATACTACAACTTATTTCATATTAAAACTACTTCGCTTTATTCTGAAACAGCATATGCTATATTTAGTAAAACTGATAACAGTTTATTTTACTGTGAGAGTTGTACAAAATATTGGACAAACACATATTTACATTTAATGTTTTCACCTACAAATACAAAAGATTTTAAAATAATATCCAAACACAATAACAGCGATAAAAAGTCTCACTTTATTAAACGAGAAATTACCATACGATATCAAGATCATCAAATTTCAGATGCTACAGCATATGTCAAGAATTTTGTTTCAATTTGTGAAACGAATCTTACTGTTCAATGTAGACCCTATATTTTCTCTTTCTCTCAGCATTTTAGATTGCAATGGTAATTTACTAATATTTCCAATGCAAGTTTGGATGTATACAAAGTGTGAAAATGTCTGTAATATTAATAAAATGATATTTGTGTATCATCATTTTGCATTATTAAATGTTAATATTACTTTCAGAGTCTACATTACCCGCACATATACTAGACTTTAATTTTGAAACACAATAAACTATTCCATAAAAAAATAAAAGTTTGTCCTTTAGTCTTCTACTAAAATGGTTTTAATAATCACAAACCCACTTTCATTAAGCTTTTACAGATATAAAAATACTGTATGCTTTTTGTCTGTCATTCAGTTATTTTATTAAGTATTAAATCGAGTAGTCTAAACACTACAAAACAGTAACAATAATTTTCTAATAATTGCACGCAAAAGTTTAATTTGTATAACATTAAAAATATCAATTGCAAATTTTATATGAATCAACCGAAATTGAATATGTCAACCTGAGCTTAAAGGCTACAAATAATATTCAAAATTAAAACACATAACTTTAAATGTTACATACCTGTTCATAATTCTGAAAGCACATAAAAATGAAACACTTAAATATTTCACCTTACTATATATATTTAAAATGCGTCACCAATATACATTACTTAGGTTTCGTGCACTAAAAAAAGGTAATTTCCAATTCACTTCGATGTCTTTTCACGTTCAAGTAGTGTTTTTTTCTACAAAAGCAACTGTTTTATATCACGTCTAATTAGGTTTTTAGTCTCATAGTTTGTGCTAAATTTGATTTGTTTCTACAGTACTAATCAATACACTACCACTGCACAAAATTACACAGTTCACATAAAACATCATTATACAATTTCATTCACTAGGTTTTACTTTTGCTTGTAGGATTTCACGCACATTGTCCAAATGGATGTTTACCTGTTCCGCCAAACACCGATGAAAGGGAATACAGTTAATTCTGGTATAACAATGAAACGTATTAAACAGTTCATAACGCACGTGAACAGAATCCGGATTCGTTAGTATGTGCAGCACATATTCAGTGTTCTCAAATTGTCCACAAGTACACACGTTTTTTCCTCCAACATGTATTAACACCAGATACACCTAATATTGTTTTCCATGCCAAAGTCCTTTAGCATTTCTTTCAAACATTCAAAATCTATATAGTCGGGCCTACACCAACATAGTTCTTCTGTTGTAATCACTTTAGCGTAACGTGATCCTTCCATGGTTTCTCGTGTGTTTACTGCAAGTATTTATTATAAGTTAACTGTCACTAACGTCTTCACACAATGCCCAAACCTCAATAACTTTTCGCATAGATGTTACATAAAATATCCAACCGTTGCCAGGGTTTAATTTTAAGGAAAGGAAAAATAAAACTGTTGGCGTTTAGGGCATTATAACGCAACTTGGGTTCAACCAAAAGATAAATTTCTAACCCATCGTATTTCATATTTATGTAAAACCATAGCTAACACAAATACTGTTCATGATATCAACGCCCTTTCCTTTCAAACCAAATATCGAATACCTACAAGGTACATGAGTTGCATCTATATTTCTATGTACATACGTATAGTTTTTTGCCATACTGTGCATGCTTGTTATTGTGCAAACCACTAATGCATGCTTTTATCCACCATATTAATCGTCTTAAATCTACATTCCATCTTTCTTTCTTCAAACTAAAGTCATTCCTCCTGTTCAACAAAAATATCTTTAACAAGTAACAATTTTTGAAATTCTGTCGGTTTACGTTCCAGTACATTTCTTAGTCCCACTTCAAATATAATAATTGTATATATAGTCTTTGCAATTATTATGCTTCAATTCATACGCATTATATAAAGCTTTAAAATTATTATACTCAAATACAGTACACCACATTCAATCATTAACCAAATGTTCACGTTCTATTCTATTCCAACCAAATCCCATGCAGGCATGAGGAAATTGATTACCTTCTTGTTGTACACTTCCACCAGAAATTAGCGGAAACCGAACAAAATTTGCAGTTTCCTTGGCTTCAAATATACAACTTTCCTCAATTATGTTTCGTTCACATTCACATATTCCTTTTCTATCACTTTTCTCTTTCGTAGCACGTCCACTTTCCATTTCATCAGATTCACTTAGTTGTTCTTCTAATTTACTAAAAATATTTATGTCTTCCTGCATATCATCATGACTGCATTTTGCACACGACATCTCAACCTTTAACTATCGTATCCATTTGCACCGATTCACTTTCCACCTTCTTCTGTTTGCGGAACATGTCTATTTATATACATGCAGTTGAAGAACAAGAGACCTCCGTTCCAGGTTTTGTGTCTGTATTTACACACAAGGGGTATATACTGGTAACACGTGGCTTTAATAGGGATGGACTGTCTGGTCTTTCTTCTATACACATTTCACCAAATTCACTTCTCACCTCATTTGATTTTGGGGACATACACGTTCTTGAAAAACAGGGAGCATCCATTCCAAGTTTTGTCTCTTTATTTACTCACTGGGAGTACATATTGGTAACACTTGGCTTTAATAGGCTGGCCTTTCTTCAATATCCATTTCAGCAAATTCACTTTTCATTAGGCAATGTACACTGTTCTCTAAGGGTATCACATTTAAAGCGTTTTTCACAGTTACCTCACTTTTCATAACCAAGAAGTTACTCTGCGATCGTTTTTCAATATTTGATAAAGTTTCTGCAAAAAGTTCCACTATATATGTTAAATATTCACTATATTTAAAAAGGTGTCACTAGACCGGGTATCTTCTTCTCCCCACAAATCCATTATAAATAAACAAAGTTTCCTATCGTCACCAATACACAACACTGTTCAATGTACTTAATTTCTTCAATTAAATACACGTAATACTGCACAGTAAAATCCTAATACAGTCTTTTCAATCTTAAACTGTCTGTGCCATTTCTTCCAAATTATAGACCACCACCAACAAAGCTTCTATTCACACTAACTTTAAAACAACACAAACAATCATAAGGCTTATACAACAATATTTTTTGGGCCCAAACACACTCATTTTAAAACACTTCTGCGCTACTCACATCTCTAAACCTTTTATTTCTTTTATCTACGTCATTTCATTTAAATCCACCACACTTCTCGTCTTAAGGATGATATTCGTAACATCATGATTTCTCATTGGTCTGTTATTACCTATAAAGTTTACACATTATTTAACCACTACTTGGAAGTACTTCTCCCCCATTTTCTTCCTTAAAGACACCAAATGGAACAACCATAAACCCAGTCCTTCATCCACAAAAGTGCATGCAATTTCTCCAAGTACTCACCATTTCTAATTATTTTTATATATGTACACAAGAACTTCGACAGTGTAATAGTATTATCGGAATGAGTCTCTACAAATATTTCATAAATTTCCTTACAAGTACAGTAAAGTTTCCCGCACCATTTCTCCCTTAGATTCCTTCAAATGTCAATGCAACTGTGCTGAGCTGTGTCCGTAGGACTATGATTAGTATGATATACATGTTAGTGGCAATGCCAGTTTCTTATGTTCTGTGCTGCTTAATCTACAATCAGGACTAACCTTTTAGTAAAACATACACAAACTGCCATTATGTACAGTTTCATTAGCACCTAGGTTCGAGTCCATTTGCTGACCATCTTTAGAGGATTTGTTGACCAACCACAATATGTTGTTTCATTATCAGTTATGTAATTTATGCATCCAATAAAATAACAGCAAAAACAAATGCTTTAAAGCAATTTTGCACAACTCAAATACCCTAAAAGTTCCATAAATAACGTATTTATTTAAGTCATTCGCGTTGACAGCAATATCCTTCCCTAGATGGTTTCAACAAATATTTTATCTAGCACAAATAATCTACTTTTCAAAACTTTTGTTATATTTTCTTCATCTACTATGCCTAATGTACCTTCATATAAAATTGCACGTTGCTATCTTAAATAATGTAAAAAATAGTTTTAGGCGGCTATATTTATTTAAATATGGCAACTTTTCTAAAAGAAATCCTACATTTTCGTAATCTATTCGTCAAAATTCATCTTAATACCAGGTTTCAAATTTCCATCTTCGACGATGTGCAAAATGATTTTTAATTCCGACATATTTATTTAAAGATGGCGACTTTACTAAAGAAAAATGCTTACATTTTCGTAATCTACTTGTCAAAATACATCATTATACCAAATTTCAGGTTTCTATTTTAAACGACGTGGAAAATGTTTTCTCTTGTCTAGCATATTTGTTTTAAAATGGCGACTTTTCAAAAAATGTCTTATATGTTTGGTACTGGTGAACGTTTCTACCAAGTTCGACGTTTCTAGTCAGAGCTGTTTACGCTCTGAATTCCGTCAAAAAATCATTTCGGTGGCCATATTTCTTTAAATATGGCGACTTTTTAATAATTTTCTTACACGTTTGTAATTCTTTTGTACTACTCAACGTTCCCACCAAGTTTCAAGTTTGTAGTAGTAGCCGTTTAGGCTGTGTATTCCGTCAAAAATCATTTCGGTGGCCATATTTCTTTGAAGATGGCGACTTTTGAAAAAAATTCTGATATGTTTGCAATTCCATTGTACTAATATATATTTCTGTCAAGTTTTGTGTTTCCATTCCTACCCGATTAGCCTGTGTATTCTATCAAAAAATCAATTCGGCGACCATGTTTGTTAAGAAATGGTGACTTATAACAACTTTTCTTATATTTGTTCAATCTAATAATGGAAATACGTCTTCATATAAAGTTTCAGTTCTGTAGCTCAAACGATGTGCATAATAAATTTCATGTCGGTCATATTAGTTATAAAATGGCGACTTTTAAAAAAATCAAAAGTAAAACCAAAATAAGTGCATTTCCTAGCTTAAGAAAATAATAAATAATACATTCACGTTTCATCATGAGGTTTGCGTCTTGGATCCAAACTTTCTCAAATTTACCCACGCTTTCGGAAAATTTTCAGTTCCAGTTCACATTTTAAATAACATTTTCTTCAGTAAGATCACATGTTCTTTTATCTCAGTTTCTGTATATCTCTTTCAACTTATATTCAACGATTTTGTTCGTGTTCATTATCTTTCTGTAATTTACCAATGCTTTCGGAAGCTTTTAGTACTATTTCCGTCAATATCACATTTTATTCAGTACAGTATGTTCTTATTTTTCTTTCAGTTTCTGTATATCTTACTACCTAATTATATTCAACACTCCAACGCTTTCGAAAGCTTTTCTGCGCAAATTTAGTCAAATTACATTTTATTCAGTACAATAAATTCTTGTTTTTGTCTCGGTTTTTGTATATGTCAATACACATTTATATTCAATGCCTCTTTTCGTGTTCGTTACCTTTCTGTAATTTCCCAATACTTTCGGAAGCTTTTCTGCGCAAATTTAGTTAAATTACATTTTATTCAGTACAACATGTTCTTGTTTTTGTCTCAATTTTTTTGTATGTCAATACCAACTTATATTCAACGATTCTGCTCGTGCCCATTATCTTTCTGTAATTTATCAACTCTTTCAGAAGCTTTTCAGTACCATTTCCGTCAATATCACATTTAATTATGCAAAATCAGTGTTTATATTTCTCACAATCAAACATCATCAAACAATATTACTACTAATACAAGGTTCCTAGATCTTCTTATTATCTGGTGTAGTAAAAAGTAATCCATTATTTTGCCAGTAGATGGCTTCAGTGATCTGTATCTCGCGTTGTATAAGTCCGATCGGATTCAACGAGATGGCGTTCAAACGATGAGATTGCATACTACAAACACTGTTCAGATATGCGTGATGAGTTGACTCAATGTTGTGTGAGCGCGCGTCAAAATCGACACTAGCAAAGAGAAAATACGCTATATTTTACAGTTTTTCTTCGATAAAGACGAAAACGGAAGCCAGGCGGCTGCAAATGTGAGTAGTGTTTATGGTCCTGATACTGTAACAGCCATCACGCGCAATTTTGGTTTCGTCGATTCCGTGCCGGTAATTTTGACGTCAAAGATGTACCACGCAGTGGAAGGCCAATTGTCGAAAATGTCGATAAAATCATGGACATTGTCGCGTCCGACCGTCATGTAAGCACTGTTTCGATTGCCCAAGAGCTAAACATTGCACAAAAGACCGTGTGGAACCATTTGGATAAGGCTGGATACACAAAGAAGCTTGATGTATGGGTGCCACACGAGTTAACGCAAAAAAACCTCATGGACCGAATTTCCATCTGCGAATCGCTGCTGAATCGCAACAAAAGCGACCCATTTCTGAAGCGGTTGGTGACTGGTGATTAAAAGAGGATCACTTACGACAACGTCACACGAAAACGGTCGTGGTCGAAGCGCGGTGCGCCGGCGCAAACGGTGCCCAAGCCAGGATTGACGGCCAGGAAGGTTTTGCTGTGTGCTTGGTGGGATTGGCAGGGAATTATCTACTATGAGCTGCTCCCCTACGGCCAAACCCTTAACTCGGAACTATACTGTCAACAATTGGACAGCCTGAAGGCAGCAATCGCCCAGAAGCGCCCAGCTTTGGCCAATAGGAGAGGCATTGTGTTCCACCAGGACAACGCCAGGCCACACACATCGATAGTGACTCGCCAGAAGCTCCGGGAGCTTGGTTGGGAGGTTCTTATGGATCCACCTTATAGTCCGGACCTGGCACCGAGTGATTACCATCTGTTCCTGTCCATGGCGAACACGTTTGCTGGTGAAAACTTCGCTTCAAGAGAGGCTTGTGAAAATCGACTGTCTCAATTTTTTGCCAATAGGGACAAGGGCTTCTATGAGAGAGGCATCATGATATTACCTTATAAATGGCAATACGTTATCGAACAAAACGGCACATATATGGCTTAAATCGGATCATTCTAACTATGGTAAGTCAAGCCTTCAATGTCATGCAAAAATAATGAATTACTTTTTAGTACACCAGATATTTACAACTACTTACATTCATACCAATTATCAAAAATAATAATTTAATTTCTTATTTTGTTTTCAAAATATTCATTTCTATTTTAAATTTTCTTTGTCAAAAATATCTCTGTCTAAAAAATGTGTTTCCCCTTTGTTTCTTTTTCATGAAAATTACTTTTTGCTCCGGGACTGGATTACCTCCTCTTGTGGTTTGGGTTACAAAGTGATTTTTTTTTTTCTGTTTTCATCATCGAAGAAGAAAGCAAATGCCTTCCGGGGTAGTATGTTTTTGTGTTGCCAGCGTGGTAAATTTGTGAGGAGCAAGAGTTTAGTTCAAGGGGGCGAGTTTCAATTTTATTTTCTTATTAAACTATGCAAATGTGGACTTAATCGGCTGGGGAATACTCCTTACCATATATATATATATATATATATATATATAATCTTGGCATTCCAATGCCTGTTTGTTATATGAATGACACCGTACTCATGTATTTAGGCCGTATTAAAGAAAATAACTCAGGCCGCCCGAGTAGTCATGCGGTCTGACGCGCTAGTCCAACGGCTTGAAGGTTCCGGGTTCGAGTTCCGTCAAGAACATGGGTGTGGATTTTAACTGCCTGTAAATTGGCGAATCTTAACGGGCCGAAGTCAAAAGTTACTAGAGTGACCCATAAAAAAATGAAGTTTACCAAAGAAGAAGTTTTCAAAGTAACTCAGAGTAAGTTTCTCTCCCAAGAAAAAAATCGAAATTGTTTTTTTTTTCTTATCATCGATTCCGATATTTAGAAATTGTGTTGCTTAATACTGCTTGTAGGGATATAACATAACTTCATCAGTGTTATTGGCTCCTGCAAATCTGATAAACTAAAGTTCTGAAGAAAACAATAAGGAATAGTCGATTATTCAAGCGAATGAGTTTCTCCCAGTAAAGATTTGCCAGCACATGCGGTGAAATCATTTTGCAACTACAATAAATCCACACTTTGCGTTGAGTTCTAACCCAAGCGTGGTTCACATTCCACGTTAATGGTAAGTCCTGTCCTGAGAAGGTATATGTTTAGTTAGAACAAATCTCACAAGTAAAAAAAGTAAAGAATGTCGATTTCTCCTCCTGAAAGCGAACGTATAGGACAAAAAGTCCTCCACTGCATTTTAAAATAACTGACAAATAAGGAGTAATAATAATAATATTGAGTAAATCTACCCACTAATGCTATCGGTTGAGCCAATCCAGATTGTCAATGTGTATGTTTAAAATGAGAAATTTCAAGTATCAAAAGTAACCACTCGCGTTACAGACCTGTCCCAACGCCATTTGTCCACGGTAGACGGAACTACATCCAACTAAGTGACGGCCAGGGTTCAGCACTGCGCGCCACCTGCGGGCGAACAGACGTAGAAGGAGCATTTCAGAGCAAGTTGTCGTTATGTGCTTTATTCACGTGACTCCGCAGTTTGCCCCACGACGCTGGATGCACGGCGAAAAGTGGGACTCCAGCATGGAATTGAACCCGGAACCACGAAGACGTGAGTGCACCGCTCTAATCACTAGACTGTAGAGCACACGATAAATATCAAGACCCAGGTTAATTAAATCATGCTTTACGGGCCCTCAATTTCTCGCCTAAATGAAACCATTTCAAAATTTGAATGTGTTTATTTTATGGATTGTAATGAGTGTGATTTCGGTCATTTTCTTTTTAAATGTCAGTACTGTTCTTCATTCCAGGTATCCTAAATATCTAAAATAAAGTTGGGGTACGGGGTGTCTCCCAAAGCGTCCTAAATACATTATCAAGAGGATGCAGCTCAGTTTATAGAGCGTTGGCCTAGCAAGTTACAACACATTGTAGAAGTTTGCGGAATCGAAAGTTCTATTGGGGCATCTCATTTGAATGTTGTCATTGTACTAGGGATTGAAACCGATGCACAACCGAGGCTGATGTGCTCAATATGGATCATCTCAGGGGTAAATCAGTTATCGATTTTTAGATACAGACCAATTCAAACATTTATACCGAGTATATTAACAAAAGCGCAGGAAACAGCCTAAGTCTCATTGTGGATACCATACCAGGAGTTGCCCGGTGTTACTGAGGGAAAACCTGCGAGACAGGATGACCTGCACGAGGGATTCGAACCCGGATCCTCAAGGCGAGCACTGTACCGATTTACCGTTTCGTTTACTTGTTACAAGGTTTCAACTGGAAAATCCGCAGTTCTTTCCTTTCAATAATTACATACCAACAACGTCAGGTGACAGAATTGTAGGGACGAGGTATCAATGTTTCACCCCCGATAACATTTGTGTCGTTCGCTGATTGCATGCATTTAACCCGGAACGTCTCGGTAATTGCATACTCCTCAATCAACGTTTTTTTAATATATATATATATATATATATATATATATATATATATATATATATATTTATTTATTTATTTATTTATTTACTGCTCCTAATATGCAATAAGTGTGAACTAGTGGGGTTATGTCAGTTTTTGCTTGAGAGGGGCAAGAGCCTCATTTAGAAAAAATATTGTAATATATATCGTTCAGTCAGGGAGTTGACAAGGATTGTCCGTTTGGCACTGAGCCACCGCCGCCCAATTGTCTTGTGTATTTAATACGATACATACAGGTGATTATATTGCGTATTATACTTGGCGAGCTAGAGTAGGTAACTGAGAATAAGCATGGGTAGTTTTCAATCTAGGTATATTAACAAAGTAAGCTAAACAGTGCAAAAGTGTAATTTGCAATGTTAAGGTCAGGCAACCTTGGCTCACGCCGTAAGGATGATGATGGGAAATGTGGTGGTTGTTCAGTATGTAGATTAACTTTTGCTTATCATTTTGATTGTCAGTGAGGAACCACTAATGATTAATAGACAAGTATCTATGTTCTGCAACGTCGGGATGTCATGATTATAATGTAAACAAAAACATTGGTGAGAAACTTCCTTGGAATATCCTCAGTACAGTTTTCCATTATCATGCGGAAATGTCTGTAAGGGTCACATGTTCTAGATCTAGTTTAATTTCCTCAACTGCATTATATAAGCATTAGTGGGTGTTTGGCAAACGTTCTTATTTAACCAGAGTAGAAACCTACACGCTGGGGTGTTTAGCCTCTTGTAACCAAACACGGAAAATGAGTGGTTTTCTCTGTGTGTAATGCATAGGCGAACGCTTCACTGGAAGACAGCCAAATTGCTATATTTTATTTTTCGCCCTGTGGAAGTTGAGCTTAGTTACCAAAATGAGTTGGACTACAACTAGCTGATTATATTAAGGCTATCCATCGTCCTAAGTAAACAAGAAAAGAAATAAAGTATTTCTGCAATCCTTACCGGTTTAGACTGGAAGTGGACAATGTGCAGCATATTGGCGTAGATCGGAAGTGGACAAGCGAGGTAGCCCGCTCTACATGATGCCCGTATCATCTGCACGGAACGTATGCGTTCTGATGAACGTAAGTACCGATTCCCGTGGTACCACCTCACTAATAATAGTGCGTATATACTCCACCTGTGTAACTACACCACTCGATCTATTAACATTCAATAGAGTTAACAACTGGGTGTGACGTACGTACCGTTCGGTTGACACCAGGCTATGTACGTACACCGGAACCACTGTGTCCCACACTGAGGTTAGCGTGTCAGGGTGGGAGGGTAAATCAACCCATCAACACACATGGGATGGGAAAGAAGGAAACACATGTGCAGGTGTAATGTTCAAAGGAGGCCCTCGTGCTAACGTACACAGAACGGAAAACGAAAAAAAACAGACTACAGAAGGGGAAAGAAAACAGCAAGGGCACACGGACCACGTGCTACACCTCACGTGGTGACCCCGCCGGGTAATAGACAGTTGTGTCACTTGACCCAACACTTCCACCCCGCACCTCCAAGATAGTATCCGGCAACGCGGGTAGCACTGTATAATGCACACTGGATGATGATGAAACGTGGGTACTGTGATCGTGTACATGTGAGGGCAGTGGAGAGTAACATGGGCGGGAATTGAGCCCGGAAGGTCCTGGACGCTGGTTTGCATACGGATCATGGTGAGGTTCGGAAATCATGGGGTTTGGAACATAATATCGTGCATCCATGTATATCGCATCTTCTATCGCCTCGGTGAAGTTCTCCGCGTACATGTACGAGTATTTTAATGGTTTAACCCATTTCACATTATGTTATCGATATTGTACAATGTTTTAAGTGATATATCTTCATGATCATTGAATAATTTTAACTTCGCAATGTGAAAATACTGTTGGTTGGATTTCCCCAATGGGCTTCCATGTAGATATTAATAGATGATTGGGTAACATATGAGAATTTTATTTAAGAATACTAAGATTAAGAACTCTTATAATTATTTGAAGTGTTTTTAGAACTTCAAATGCGTAACGCTGTCAAGGCTCACGACTTAGGGGGTTATTAATGGATCCTGGTATAACATTATTTAGTGATTCATAGTTCATGAGACGCACTTATCTAGCAAAAGCTTCCAGAATAACCTGCAGAATTGTGATCATCCTTCGAATAGCTATCAATCTTCGTCTGTTGTTATTTAATATATGACGAATACCTACAAGTATGGGATTTCTACGCCTACATCTATCTTCATCCATGTTGCTTTTTGCCTTATTCACATCGCATGAAACTATTTTAATTCGCATCCCAATACTCACTCACATTACGCGCGGACGGTTTTCAGCTGTTTCCAGAGTTGAGTGACATCTGCGGTTAAAATTTTAAACACTTACTTAATTCGGATAATAGTGCATAACGGTAGTGAACGGGATATAGCTTAACGGAAAGAAACGGAGGATATAACGGTAAAGAATACACCGTTGTATCCCTCTGTATGTCACCGAGAAATTAAAACAATGTGGGTGCAATTTTTTCCATTTAATAAGTGTATTTCGTACAAACAATCGTATAAACAATCGTCCAAAACGATGAACTCAATTCCGTATGGCAATCGTACGTCTAAGCTGGCCCCACTGAGGGCCGAAAGTTCTCGAAAGAAACAAGTGAAGGATGAAATGGGATAGCGCGCAGTGTTTACGCGGCGTGAGATAGAACACTCTGGATCGGCTTACAAGAAGGAAGAAATCTAAGAAGCTGGAAGTTATAGCCCGCCAATATTGTAAAGAAGAAATGTAATAGTGCCTATTAAGTCCGTATATCAGTGGAAACCTAAAATGGAAGAAGTAATCGTTTGTTCGGTGGCAGAAGACAAATATTCTCCCGACTACGAGTGAAGAAAGAAGGAATGCTCTTCACATCATATCTTCCTGATTAGCGTGTACAGTGCATCACGTTCTTGGCGAATGTTACAGTCCTTCAACGTGCAAGTAAATCGACGATTGCATTTTTATAGCGATAAGAGCTTCTCAAAGTGTGAAAATAGTCAAAGTTAAAATCAAGAAAAGTGCTTGTTTACGTTTTATTGTAATATAAATGTGCAGTTAAGTTATCCAGTCTTTGTGAACCACGTAAAACACATTAAGGCCCGAGTAAATAGGATTCCCACCTTTTATCAAGTTGCTCAAATTTCTTATTATTTCGTTCTGGAGGTGGTAAAGTAAATTTTATTGATGTGTAACAGTGGCCTACATCAGGCGGCCTAATTTTCAAGTGATTTCCACAAATAAAAAGTGAAGTTGTGTATAGATCTTTAACGAGAGCCCGGGAAAAGTACATGTGTGCGTAGTACCAGTTAGCTCCACCATTGTTTCCCTCCGCAACAACAAAGAAGGAGTAACAGTCCCTGTTGATCACTCAGTGGTGAAATAATGTGCATAGTGATTGCAATACAAGCGCACAGGTGCATTTTTATTGAGAAAAGCCAATTCATAGCCCTTTTGCGTAACAAAAGTTTCTTTGTGTGACAGTGTTAGTGAGTGGCAGTTTTGGCGCCAATACATGAGAAATTAGTGTACCTCAGGCGTAGTGGCAAGCCTCCTGCGTGTGGTAGAGAAAAGATAAATCTTTCCCGTCAGAGGTTAAGGAAGAAGTGTAACATATATAATGTGGTTTTATAAAACGGCATTACACATGAGAATCTTACCGAACCACATATACGGATAGGTCTCTTGCATGGGAACGGGTCCGCAGTGCTAGTAAACGCACTCCCTATTTTATTATTTTAATTTATTATTATTGTGTGTAGTGAGTAGTTTTGTTATGCCAAATTTTATTTAAATGTATTCGTAAAGTATCTGTGTCCAATACTCAGCGCAGTTAGCTTTTCGTGCGTGTTTCACACAAGTCGCGCCAAGTAGTCGCGAAGTGAGCGCATGGTAGGTAAATGTCTCCTCCACGCATCGCAATGCTGAGTCAGCATGTAATAATAACCAGTGAAAGTAATTGTTGAACGCAATAGTAATCGATTAGCTCGTTTTAGAGAAAAATAAATAAGAATTTAAGAATTTTAACATTATCATACCGAATATAATTTCAACATTTTGCAGTTTAGTAAAATTTATTGTAATTACTCCTGGCACGACCAGTCGACGTGTAATATATGTTTTTGAATATAGTAAATTATAAATATTATAGAAACAAGTAAAATTCAGTACTGTTTGAAAAGATTAAAAAATAAAATTATTATATTTTTGACGAAACGTTCTTTTCATGAAATTCTTAAGTAATGGTAGTTGCATGCTGTATTAGAAGTCAAAGTTGATGTGTGCTAATAATATTTTTTGCAGCGTATGTGCAACAGAAATAAGACAAAGTGTTGACTTATCAAAAGAGATTTCGTTCTGTATTAGATATTCCGTTCTACCGGTGTCGGGATTGTGGGTTTGCACAGTGGTCAAGCAGACATGTACGTCGTACAGTAGGTCCCCGTCTTCCCCGTTTATGATCTTATTCAGTTGTGGCCTCACCCCACATGTATTCGTCATTTTGGTAGCGAAGCCTGTCTTTTCGATTTCGTCGGGAAGATTGATTCGTTGTCTGGTACCCGTACAGAGTCACGAAACCCTGTTGATGACTTTAGCCCCCATTGAAGGAAAAACAGCCACATCTTTGACCAGCGCCCAAACAGGAACTTCGGGGAACGCTAATGCAGTGACAAGGATCATTGAATTCGGAAAGGGGATACATTTAGAACTTTAACACAAGTATTGTGCGCATGAAATGACAAAGGCGCTGATGGCAAATCTACACTAGAATTTAATCTTATGAACATAATATCACTTATTCAAACGGATATGCAACGTTACGTACTTGTTTTAGTTTATCTGAAAGAACAATACGAAATTTTAATCTGAAAATGTATGGAAAAGAGGACGTGGAGAATTCTGATCAATTAAAGTGTAGTGAGTGAGTGAAGGGGAATTAAAATTTGAAAGGCGGAAAACTGAATAGTAGAGAGCCATACTAATCTATGCATCGATCAATATCAGATTTACATGATTTTATCTAACATTTTTTATACTCAAAACTCTAATTGGGTATTAATAACTTTTATCAAGTGATAAACTAAAATAAAGGTAGAAAAATTAAAACTTATCCAGTTATAGACTTATATCTAAACTACGTTTCCACACATTCAGAAATATAAATTCTGCTGCACTTAGATCTAGAAATACAATACTATTTGGATCTCTTTTAAAACTTGGATAGCTTCGATGTATCGCTGGCCAGAGATACTGATATACAAGCATAACAATGACATTCTGACATAACAAATTAGTTACGCGAAACTGATATATAATGAACTTTGGTGTCAGCATTCGTTCTCAAAGTCATCAAGACTTCGATAAAAATGTATCTGTGTTGGCATGGCATAATCATAGGGCCCCTGAGGATAGAATTTCCAAATGCAAATGTTCGTATTCATTTCAGAATGGAACCAAAGGGTCACTTATACAATGAAACAGTGAGCAGAGCCCAACCAGGCAATTAGTTATAATAGATTTTGAGGTGCCCTCCAGCAAGATAACGGCTCCTTCAAAAATGAGTCACACTCAGGATTTCATTTATGAGAATCAGATGACAGACAATGCAAAATAACACACGATATCAATACAAGAAATGTAGAATAAAAACACCAATACATACATTTGACATAACTATGATTGATTGACGCTACCAATATACAATTAATAATATATACAGATATTGACTCATCTGCTAATTTCACCCTCGTAATATTACAAAACAAAAAATAAAAATAGGAAATTGTTTTCATCACGTTTTATGACGTAGCTTGACGACATGACAGACAATGTTGGCAAGCATAGTTTTTATTATTATTTATTTCTCTCATATGAACCATTGTACTGGTGTTTGAACACAGAATTTGTCGGAACTCCGCTGAGAATTGTTTCAGCTGACGGACTTCTCAAATTTACTCTAAGATGTTTCAACAGTTTTGGTTTAATTAGTCCTGTGAAAAACTGTTTAGTTACTAAAACAACGTCACTATAGATAAAGGTCAGTAGCGACACTGGCCTAAAGCCATAGTACATTTCAGAATCACTAGTTCAACTGGATTTGAGAATTCTTTTCTTTATACTTTAAATGTGCTCAGTGGTGAAACTCACCACCCTTCATAGTTCAATGTACACGGATGGGCAGTTAAAGTAGTGGGGAAAATGGGAGCCTTACTCATCTTTGTTGCTTGAAGGGATTTCCCTCCACTGACGTATAAAGGCTGTTTATGAACGAAGCTTGTTTTTCCTTGTCGCCTGGCCTTGTGATGAGTAATCTAGATACATTAAAACCATTTCATACACCCTACCTGGTCTGATGATGTCAGCAAAGACGGTACCAACTCTTAGTACCTTGATCTCCTGGGTTCAATAGTTGCAGCGTCCGTTGAGAATTATATTTGGTTACTATGACGCAACCACAACGATGTGCAATCGATTGCACCAAGTACCATGTCTCTACCATGTATAGTTCCCCCGTTGCTAAGGTGGTTGCTAGGGTAAACAATGTGCCCCAACTTTTGTTTACGAGTGTACATTAGATTCCACAAACTCCTATGTCAATATCTCTAATGGTGGCCTATATGCTTCTACGGAATGACGTCATAGCCCCGTTATCATGTACATTTTCCATTTAATATATAGCTAGTGACGTCTTAGAGCCTTGTCCTGTACGCAACATCCATATACTATATTATATACATTTACAATATAGCTAGTGACGTCATAGGCCCCTTGTCCTGTACATTTTCCATTTAATATGTAGCTAGTGACGTCATAGCCTCCTTGTCCAGTACGCAACATCCATATACTATACTCGTATTATATACATTTATAATTTAGCTAGTGACGTCATAGCCCCCTATCCTGTACATGTTATCCATATATTACATACATTTTATATAGGCCGTGACGTCATAGCCCCGTATATGGTCAATTATATATATTGTTGATAAGAGGGAATGGATCTCATTTGAGGTAACTTCGACAAAGTACGCCACTGCCCGCAGCCAGACAGTCAAACATGCGAACAACCAGGAAGAGCATTCCTAAGAATCCTGGGCTCACAATAAATAGTGGCGGGGTAAACAGCATGATCATCAATGGATTTTAATCGACAGATGTAGTGGGAGGTAATCGACAGCAGTCTTCGTTCTGGTGGCCAACCTTCCTGCAAACTTGACCTGTCGCCGGTCCATGCCAGGGCCCGGCCATACCACCATAAAGCCAATCATTGAGGTAATGATTGGGCGTCCCTTTTGAGCACAAACAGCCAGCTGTACCTGAAGTCATCTGCTGCCGCTGCCTAGAAAGAACCCAGGGTTCAAGCCACGCTGCCGTCCACCAGTTCTCTTAGGATCCTTGGTGAGTGAGATCAATGGTTCGTTTGCTAGCGTATTTTAGAGATGGTGATGTCTCGTTGCCCGAATATCTTGGTTAAGACCTATAGCTGTATGGGTCAATAAAATCCCCTCTTGGTTTTTGACCTTTGCATATCATTTATGTATTCCCAGCGTCTACCCGATACCTATGCCTACCACTACTACGTAATAAGCCCCCAAGGTACTTTCCAAGCATTTGCTGCCCTTTAGGCAAGGATTACCTCAGTCATACCAGGCAAGTGCCGGGATGGTACCACGACTTTCAAGGTAGTAGTTAATGAAGTCATCATGGTGTAGGCTGGGTAATTTTTCCCCACATCCTTTGCTTTGCATGACGTAGACGTAATGAATTTTCTTCTTTTCTTTCTACAAACGCTCGGATTTTTGTTTTGACCCAGCCACCCGCCCTTCATTGTGGCTAATAATTTTCTTTTTCATGGTACTTAGTTGTTATAATTTTAGTTTCAGTATATTTTCGAGTTGTGTATGAATACGCCGGATGGGAACAGACCTGTCTGTAGATCCCCCATTTTAACGAGGTCGCGAGCGGCGCAAAACAAACACAAGTACATTTAAACGATTTACTTAATTTGTCCAATTCTTTTTCGAAGCCTTCAGCTAGTTCTACACGGACTAAAATGGCAGTTCCCCCACCTCCGGAAGCCGCTTCACTGGCAGAACAGCTGATTCAGCTGAGAACCCCCCTACCTTTTCGGGACTGGACCCAGCAGCAGTAGATAATTTTTTTCTTATCTTTTGACAACCTCGCAACTCAATTTAATTGGGATGCTGCAAAAACTAAAAGTGTTCTACCATCATTCTTAACAGAAAGAGCATTAGATTATGTTTATACCATCTCACATTCCTCTGATTTCGCTACAAAGTCTTACGAAGACAAAGAAGCAGTTTATAGATGTCTTCAGAGGGATTGCTTGTCCTTTCAGGACGGACGTAGTAATCCGCTCGCGTAAGAAGATGATCGGTGAACCCACATACGCATACATTATGAGTAAATCTAAGTTAATCCGAACTTATCTCCCTCAAGCAACAAATGATTTAATTTTAAAATCAGTCATACAGGGGCTTCGTAGTGATTTATTAGCCCGGGTTGCGTCCAAGAAAATCTCCACAGTCGACGAATTGATATCAGAGATCCAAAATATTGATAAGAACTATTACGCCGTTACAGAGCGGAGAAGGGAAGAAATGGGACAAATAAATCAGATGATGAACACTACAGGAGGTCAATCTCCGGCCATTGCCTACGACCCAGTTCTGTTTCCGACATTGTATCCGCCAGCACACGTTGCAACTCTAAGCAATTATGTGCCTACATATTTACAGCAGCAACTTTCTCAGTCAGCTGCTACGAGTTCTGCTAGTTTTCCACAAGCAGCAGGTACTTTACCTGTAGTACAGCCTTCGACTTCTGTATTCCCCTTTTCACATCTTATGCCGTCTCCAACAACACAAATGACATCTCCAAATCCAAGTTTGGAAACCTTGCAAAAGGAATTAGAACGCCTTCAAGGTATGATTCAGACGGCCCAAATTTCTAAGGCACCGGCCCAACCATCAACGTCTACACAATCGGGTGATACAGTAGACTCTTTGTTCTCTAATTTGTCCCAACTTGTGTTACAGTTCGAATCAATTTTAAAACCTTCGAACAATAACAACAATAACCGGGGTAAGAACAATTATCGGGGTAAAGGCAATAATAAGAAACTACCCTCAAACAAAGGCCCCATCATATGTTACAACTGTCAGGGAGAGAACCATTTGCCAGAGACTGATGAAAGGGGAGGAAACAGTAGTAACACCAACAACTCATCTCAGGGAAACTAAAAGAGACTCAACTCGAAAAGGACGTCGATATATGAGTCAGGAAATTTCTGTCCCATTAACGGTACGCAACAACCTTTCATTTATTACGGCACATATTGACAACAAACCACAGCAATTCTTGATTGATGGGGGCGCCCAGTGTTCTATTCTTAACCCAAATTTTTGTCCAAAAAATGCGAAGAGACTACCTGTTCAGACGTCACTTAAAGGAATAGGTGAGAATAGGGTAGTAAGCGACGAAATAGCATTGGTTAATTTGAAGATTGATGGTAAGACGTTTCGCCATCCATTTCGTTTGTGTTCTCTGGACAAAAATTACGCCATTTTGGGAGGGGACTTTTTATAGTTCCAGTATGCCGTAGTCGACCATAAATTGAACGAACTCCGTATGACACGCTTCGGGCGTGCACCAAATTCTGCTTTTTTAGGCCCCGCTAGAAATTGCTATGTTGTCCCGGACAGGGTCTTCCAGGCTCTGATCATAAAAGACCGACCCAAAATTTAGACCAGAAAAAAGGTTAAACTTAAACCTAAGTCAACGTTGTGTGTATCCAATTAAAATCATGAATTTTCAAGGAAAGGACGAAAATTTAATTTTAGATCCTGAAGTAGACACGCTCAGTTCTATTGGACTGCAATCTGCCCCTACCATCTTTTCTGCCCCGAACTCGAAGATGATACTTTTTAATACCACGGAGGAGACAATCAGTCTCCCAAGATACGCTACCATCGGAACCGCAGTTCCATGCGACATAATTTCTACATTTGCAGAGGATGATCCGGAGGTTAATCTGGCCAATATACCATCTCCTTCATGGATGACGGTATCTGAAAAAGAAGATGAGGAAATTCGAAAACGTCACCAACTCCACTCTAGATTGGCAGATCCAGACATAATCAAGTGTAATCCTGATTTGTCTGAGGAACAAAAGCAAAAATTACACAAACTCATTTCCGAATTTGCAGACGTTTCTTATTGGTCATCGGCATGTTTTGGGATGACATCCCTCCTGAAGCACCACATAGACACTGGAAACAATGAACCAGTAAATGTTATATACAGTTTCCCCTCCCCATCCACCTCAGGTCAGAAATTAAAAAGCAATTAGAAAAATTATGTGAACAAAAGATTATCGAACCGTGTTCGGGTTCAGAATACAATAACCCAGTGATGCTAGTAAAAAGGAAGGACGGGCAGTCATACCGCTTTATATGTGACCTCCGAAATCTCAACAAGGTCATAAAACCGATAGGAATAAACTACCTTAACATCGAAGAAATTTTGACCAATATTGCAGGAAAGAAATATCTCTCCTCTTTAGATCTTTCGCAGGCTTAATTCGCAATTCCTCTTACTGAAAATTCTAAGCATAAAACAGACTTTACTCTTGCCTCCTGTGGAAAATTCCACCACACAGCCCTCCCGATGGGACTACGTACTAGTAGTTCACAACTCAGCACACTGATGAAAATGGTAACAGAGGGAATACCACCGTCAGTATTAAACCATCATATGGACGACATCATATGTGATGTGTCAACATGGTCATAAACCCTCCAACTCTTAGAAATTATTTTTCTTCGACTGAAGTATTCAAACTTACGTCTTAACCCTAACAAGTGTCTGATCGGGTATTCCAAGTTAGAAATCCTAGGGAATATTGTATCGGGTCAATCCATTGAAGTTTCACCGAAGATAGTGTCCGCCATTTTAGATTTTCCCACCCCGAAGTCGAAAAAGAATGTTAAGTATTTCTGCGGGGTGCTCAATTTCGTACGCAGGCACATCCCTAATTTCGCTTAAACTGTGCACCCTTATTTCATGTCTTTAAAAAAGGACATCAAATTTCTTTGGTCAGAACAGTGTCAGGCCGGTTTCAACCTATTGAAACAATTGATTATTTCGGCACCAATTCTTCTGCCTTTTTCTCCTCAGAAAATCTCATACGTTTTTATTGACAGCTCATATGAAGGCCTAGCGGGGTCCATTTTGCAGTACGGAGAGGATAACAATCCTCAATCCTATAGCGTTTTGCTCAAGACGCCTAATTCCCAGAGAAAAAACTACAGTGTTCTAGATTGGGAAGCTGCAGGAGCATTCTACGTCTTCAAAAATTTCAAATACTTCCTCTACGGAGCAAGTTTCAAAGTTTTTTCCGACAATGCTGCTCTGTTACCTACGCACCATACGGAATCTTACGGGCAAATTAGCTAGGCTGGCGATTTTTTTCTGAGTTCGATTTTGAAATAACTCATATTTCAGGGGTGAAAAATTCCCTCGCCGACAGGCTTAGTAGATGCCCCGTGGACCCGCCTCCTAAAGAAGAAGAAGTGGATTTTTCAGACTGCTCTGTTCTCCACTTTTCTTTAGAACCATCAAAACTCCAGCAAAAACAAAGAGAGGATGATTATTTCGGTAAAATCATAGACATCCTCGAACACCCCCAAAATTGACCAAATACCGTCCGAAATTCCACCGAATAGAGAAACAGTAGACCCTTCGTAATGGGATACTCTACAAAATTCATCGTTATGCCAATAGGGAACGTTTCCTTCCGTGTATACCTCAAGCCCTACAACATAAAGTAATTTTGGAATTTCATGGAGATGGGCCCTTATCTTGTCACCTTTCGGCTTCAAAAACATTCCATCTTCTCGTCAATCGTGTCTTTTTCCCATCGCTGAAAAGAACAGTCTTTTACCAAATTAAGAGATGCTTGGCGTGCCAGGTAGCTAAACCTCCAAAAGGAAAAAGGCCTTACACTCTACAGACCACCCCGCCGCCCCCACTCCGTTTTTTATACTGCTAATTGACGAAAAGGGACCATTGGTCAACAGCAATTCATTCCGTTATGTTATGGCGATTATTGACGCGCTACGCCATTACTGTCTCGCTACGTACAGTAACAGCCGAAACAGTGGCAGACGCTCTAGTCCGCCATGTATTCATGGTTTTCGCGACAGCACATGTTATTTCTTGGGACCGCTCTTCGGTCCATTCTTCCGATCTCCTGAAAGAATTAGCAGAAAGGACCGGGGTCCACCTATCCTTCCGTCCCACAGAAGGTCACTACCAAATAGGAATCGCGGAGAAATTCCACTCAACGCTTTTCAATTTACTACGTCTGTGGACGATTAACAAACAATCAGCGTAGTCCAAATACTTACCATTGGCAACCTTCACATATAACATCAGCCATCATGAAGGACTGGGCGCGTCACCGTTCTTTACGCTGATGAGTTTTCATCCTACTCTTCCACTCCAAATTGAGCTGGGTACTATCCCGGAATGCAGTTCCAATACCGAGAGATTGGCTCAATTAGAGTACATAAGACAGGAAGCTCACAAATCACTCGAAAAGAGATTCCAGATTCAGAAGAGATATAGCGATCAGCATACCAGGCATCCGACCTATTTTCCAGGTCAGAAGATCTTAATTCGCGATACTACTCCCAAGGCCAATACTTCGAAATGTTTGGGCAATTTGTATGACATAAAGGCCACATTGTTACGCCAGATAGACGAAAACACGTGCCTCGTGAAATATGATAGCCCACGAAAACGAAGGGAAACGGATTTGGTAACCGTTAGCCGGATCAAGCCCTTTTCCCCACCCCAACCGAAAATGACCAGTCCCAACCAAGGGACGACAGGTCCTCGTACCTCCAGGAACAGGTATTCACAATGCACATAACAGAAGGGACGACGTCCCTATTAAGTTGTTAATGTTTCTTTTCAATTTGTATACACGCTTAAAAAAGGCGCGGACAGACGCACCTTGGGTACCATTGCAAACCCACAGAGGGATCTCATCCTTTCCCTTTGATGATTAAGAATCATTAATACGAGAGTAATAACACTGCTCTACATGCGGGATACAAGACCGACATTCGTTTAGTTATAAACATCGGCCAGATAGAGTTTGCTGCAAAGCAAAGTATAATTTAATGACTTTCATTCTTTTCTTTTCTTTCTTTTCTTCTTCGCTCGTTGAACCTTGCATCAACAACCCTTTTAGCTGTCTTTACTTCAGTTGTGCCAAGCACACACACTTCCCCCCTCCTCGCTTCTTACGTTAATTTTTGTATCAGCTTGTACTGGAATGTGTATGTTAACAATTATTTATGAGTATGTTTGAAACACCGCATGGTCAGCGAGATCCGGACATGTGTTAGATCGTCAGCGAGTAGTAATGATCATGCAGCGTCAACACTTCCTATTTTTAAGCAAGCTTTGCGCTGTCAGAAGAAATTTATTGTTTACGGGCTTCGACGTGATCATATCACGGAAAAAGTATTTTTCTGCACGGTCATCACGAATTGTTTTGTCACTATGCAAGGTGGTCAGATTCTTCATACGTCACGAGGACATACGAACGTCGACACATTGATAGTGGTTCAAGATTCTTATTGTTTTTACTATTGGTACTTTCTAGGTCACTAGGCTTTGTTTTTGTTTTGAAGTAAGGACGGATTGACGGCCAATGTCACACATTGACCGGTATCTCGTCACGTTTCCATGATTTTAGTTTTGTTGGGCCAGACCTATACAGCCGAAAATGGAAACCTTAATTTTTTGGGAATTTAGTGTAAAAGTGATATCGTATTTGTGTTTAAATGTTGAAAGGCCTTTCACTCCAATGTCCTGTATTTATGTTTTGGTATTGGCTATATGCACTTACCAGGGGAAGATTGCTTCCAGTATTTTTTTTTCTCGTTAGTGCAAAGCCGCACCTTTTGTTCAAACGTGCGACACTTGCATAGAATATTCCCAAAAGCCATTGTCAGACCAAATGTGAGTTAGAATCTAGAACAGTATATTTACGTATATCCGTCTAGTTTAACTACAATAAGTATGATTTTTCATCAATCTTCTAAAGTAGATGACGGCCCCAACAATATTTATTTTTTCTTCTTTTTAGGAAGAATGTCCTACCAACACGTTGCCCAAAGGTACGTCACCTTCACGGTTCTATGCATCATAACGGGTACAATTGTATTATTCGGTGTAGCTTGGTGCATAAAAACCATATACAAGATATATAGGAAGAAGGCTCGTTCAGATCCTCGCTACCCACATTGTCCAATAAGATACGTTTATCTTCAGTAGGCACCCAGACAGATCTCTCAGCGATAGCCATTGACCGTCAAACTCAGAAACATTACGAGCTTCCAGCAATTCCCCAGGGTACAGAAACCTGAAAACACCCCTGGTAGTTATTTGGATATGTCATATTTCGGTGAGGAAATTCTTTACTAAAGTAAATTGGGCAAAAAGACTTCATCATCTCGTGCGCCGGCAAGCGATTTCCACGATTTCACGATTCCTTCCCACTTCCTCTCCCCCCACCTTTACCCGATGGACTACTACTGAGGTACCCCCATGTCTCCACGAATAGACAGTCCCAAACGTTCAGTGTTATACAACTAGACAGTGTCCCATTTTAGACGTTCTACTACGAACGATATACAAATAAACATAATATATGTGCTGTGTGTATACGTGTGTATGTGACAGTGAATTTTCATTCAACCATAAATATCATTGTGTTTTGCTGCTGCTTTCAGCCTATCTGCATTGGAAAGAGGACTGAAACCGAACACAGAGACAAGAGTGAGATACTCTATCTGTGTCTTTCAGCAAGAATGCAACCTAAACAAGTTTTTATCTCTACTTTTTATACTCTGTTTTGTTTATTCCAGTGACACCGCTTAAGGTTTGTCTGGAGATAATAGTTTGAAATTCTGTCAATGAAGGCGCTTCAATTAGTCACTCATGGTGCCCTCTTCTGAAATTTGGCAAACTACTTAAGCTTGAGAAGAAGAGCAAAGTTCTTGTCATAGCATTCTTTTCCCAGTCATTTAAAAGACCCTTCCCCCTCCCCAACAACCCTCCTCTGTTGCGAGGGAAATCGTCGAGGGAGGGTCGTCTCGAAATATTTATTAGTTTATTACCGTCCTGTTCCTTCACAGTCCGTTTCTAGTGAAGATAGAAAAGCTGAATGTCGTTTTTTTTTCAGGTCCTCAATCTCATACGTGTGATGGTCATTTTCAAGGGTTCTACAACGTGTGCGTATCCTAACAAAGACGGTAGCATGCCACAAGCCCACAACCACCAACTGGCAATTTGTGCATTTCAAATACCATAGCGAAATAGGTTTTGTTTTGTTCGGAAGGAAAAAAAAAAGATAAATAATGTGAACCAGAATCAGTCTTTTTGCTGAAGGAATATAGAGGAACGTTGATTGAATGAACCTGAAAAATATAGGTTTTATTGGGAAACAATACTGTTTACAGATTTATTCTTATTTTTTCGGAGAACAAAAAAAATTTTTTTTTCTTGGCTTAGATCTTTTTTGCCGCAGATATACAATTGCAAAGAAGCCATAGCTTAGACGTTGGTTCGCATTTGGAAAGTTGTGGGTTCTCGCCCAGTGGAACCCTTCCTGAAATTTCTCCTGGTTTCTCTGTCGCATCAGGTAAATGATGGGATGGTAATAAAATGTAAAGGTATCCCCTTTGCAATGGGCACGCACTGTGAGTGACACGTGGAGTGTGTGGAGGTAGCGCTTCATTTATTCTAGACCTGCGGCACGAGTTGGGGTGGTCAGTCCCGCACTCGTCCGTCTTTACCTCCCAAGGTGCCCAGGAATACCAAGGACGCTCTGGTACTGTTTGATAGGAGGCTGAGTGCATCTCAGAGCACCAGGCATGGGAGCACAGTAGAAAAGTCTCCAGCGTCCTGCCCAGGAATTGAACCCTAACCGCCTGATTCATAGTCTGAGGTACGGCGACTCCAAATGATGGTACCTTGAAAAAGGCCATTTTATTTTCATAAGAACAAAACCAGGTAATAAATAGTAACAACATATTGCACGAAAAACAGAGCCTCCTTATCTTCATTTGGTGCCCCCATCCCTCTTTGCTCTCTCCTACTTAATTGCATTAATCTACAAAAATCCACCGTAAATTTGACTTTTTACTACCAGACTTGACATACTCGTGGAATAGCTCTAATATGGGTTTAAAAATTTCAACTTTTTTTAACCCCAGACGCAATAGTGGTATCTTATCTAGAGTTTGTAATTAAGTCAATTGGTTTATTTATATCATAATGTGCAAAAGCAGTATTTATAAATTAAACATAAAATAATTCACAGATGTGAGTGCGTGACGTTGTTTTTGTTTTTATACGCTTATTATATATAATCTAGTATTTTATTAAATAAAAATAAAACGTGACACAACCTTTTATGTGGTATATTATACAATTTTGTTGGGCCCATACTTTCAGAGAATTTGGGGAAATGAATGTCAATGTGTAAGTGTCGGTTGCAAAATTGTCAGTGATTGACGGGAAATTTAACATTAAATAATATATAGTACTATGCATATTGTTTAGTGTTATTTTACCGAGAACGTGACCTGCAAAATCCTGACAGCTGCTAATGTTATAATTAAATTGTTTTACCATGAAAACTATGCTTTTCTCTGATGTTGTAATTCTGTATGTTTCTACCTACAATGTACAACCAATAGTATAAATTTTTAGCCTGTAACTTTCTTTCGTATTTCTGCTTCAAAATTATCATTTATAACTTGTGTTAATTCAACATCTGCCAACAATGGAGGTTTGTGGTTCAATCCCAGAGGGCGACCATCCTCACTGGGGTTTTCCCAGGAATTTTAGGCAAATGCCGTAATGGTACCTTCAACTTAGGCCCTGGCTGACACCTTCTCGCATCATATCCCCTCCTCTATCGCGAAAGTAAATCATCCGAAGACATCCCCAAGAACTCTTCACCCAATACATAGGCTTTTAATTGAAAATAATAATAATATATAACATGGACTGATGTGTGTTTGAGTTTTCATAATCGACAAATCAAAATTAATTTTGACTGTATTAATTAGAGTACTATGTACATAATTCAATTTCTCCAATTGCTTGCTTCAATTGTTAATTTTCTGTCATTTCGAGGGTCCACAAGCTCCGGGAGAATACAATGCATATAAAATGCCTGTAGTTTCGGAAATATCGTTGATTCCCAAAGTGAATCGTCTCTCAATCCTGGTAACGGCTATATCTTTCGGTGTCCATACCACAAAATCACACCATTTTCTGCCCGTAACTTGTAATTGTCCTTGAACTTGATAAAAATAGTTGTGACTCTTCTGCAATACAAATTTTTCGTTTGCACCATCATACCACAAGTAAAATGGCTGTAGCAGTTCTGCTGCTTCGAGTGGAGATAACTTCTGTGCGTTTATTGGACATTTCACTTCCAGCAGCCCATCGTCATCTACAAGAGCGTCTGGACTAGCTCCTAACCAACTGTGATCTTCGTGCACCCAGAAACCACTTCGGTCCACTTTCCTTGAGGGGTATCTCTTCTTGTAATCTTCGATAGCACTTTTTTCATTGTCAGTTCCATATTGTGTATATTTGTTTCTTACTTGCTTTTTGTACAATAATCGGTGGACGAGTTTATGGCATTTCGTAGACGCTTTTCTCTTTACCACTTCCCCGAAGTTACTAGCGGTAACACGCTTCCTCCTTTCATCATGCCACAAGACGTCATCGGATTGACAACGTGTAGAGTCCTGCAAATCTCTTATTTGTTGTTTTGTTAGTCGAAGACTATCCAAAAATTTATTGCACTGATCCTTAAGATTGTCCATCGATAAGTCAAGTTTAGTGGCTTTTGGTCCATAATTACAGTCATCATTTTGTGAATAAATTCTTGCAAAGCCGAACTCTAATTTTCTTCGTTTTGTTTGCGTTCTACTGAGAATTTGCCCATCTTTTCTCTTGCTTTGGAGATTTCGTCTTCCCTGTTCGGCAATTTTTTTCATTACCACATTAGGACTTCTTTGTGTGATAGTTCGTTTAACTGGAACTTGCCGTCCTGGTCCAAAAGAGTAATTTAGTGCAGCCGCTGTGCATCTATGATTGTAGGATTCCCTGAACGAGCGATTTATCTGTTTCCCACCTATCATTTTATTTACTAAATGCATATACATTTCTGCTGCGTTTGTAGTCACAGCTTCAATGAGTCGGTCAGCCTTCTTCATTAGAATGTTAGCACAATTCACTATTCGGTTTTTCATGTTCCTGGATACGGGATCTTCTGCGATCATAAGGGACTCTTTGTTAAATTCTCCTGCTTTCTTACAGTTTTCCAAACAGTTTCTGTGGTCACCTAAACAGTGGTGGAATACTAGAGGTATTTGTTTTTGGAGCTCTGAAGCAGAGCTTTCATTCTTTTTACTTGTCATAATAATACTTCGAAGACTTTTAGAAATATGTTCTATGACATTTTTATTTAGATGTTTCTTATAGTTGGACTCTTCTCTTAGCGTGTATAATGCTTTCGTCACATTTTTAACGGCATGATTGGCACACTCGAATTTGACAACATCTCTTCCATAGTATCGAACATGTTCAAATATTGCAGCTTCAACGCTTGAATCCCCATCCCCAACAGATTCTTTATAAATTAATCCATGCATTTCTCTGCTTCTGTTGAAGCCCTCGACAATTATGTCTGCTTCCATAGCACTTGAACTCCCAGACCAGTTTTTGGCGCATTTATGCTCGGGTACACTTTTATTTGCATAGGCTGCTCTAGCGCATGTATAACAATACTTATTACGCACACCTAAAAATAAAATTTTCTTTGTGTAGTAACCCACTATAACCGCGCAACCAGATAAAGCACTATAACGATGACCGTGGGAACGTTGTGACCAACCTCCATCAACTATTACTCTTGTATATGGTTCACCTCGAAGTAAGCGTCCGGATTTCAAAGCAAGTTCTCTTTCTTCTCTTCCATTTTCTTTTAATTGTTCCGTAAGCACACTCTCCCATACCTTGCCTAATAGTTTTTCTTTTTTCATAAAGGTTTTAGCACTCATACATGGTACTTTCATAGTTGCTAGAAGCTCTTGCAAAGGATTATGTCCTATACCAACAGATATAGAGGCCCAGACTGCTTCATCAATCATCATTTATATCTAACTGTGTTCGAGGCACTGATTGTACGTACATTTTTAGTTGTTTCCCCTTCATCTTTTTCGGTGGTGGTCGCCATGTTATACGTTGTATCACAAGATGAACACTTGTAATGCAGTATTGATTTCAACCCAATTTTTCTTTCTTTGACACATTTCATGATTCCTGGTGAACTAATATTTCTACATGTTGTCTTATGTTCTGACACCTTCCTAACTTCCGTTATTACGTGTGCGAGATCAACCAGTCTTCGACCTTGGATAATATTTCGAATTGCTGTATTTGTGCTGTCTTCTGCTGCTTCAGTAACAAGGGGCACTTCTGTATCTTCAGATTCTTCTGAAGGATGATCATAAGCAAGTGTTAATTTACTGCAATCTACCACATTATTTTCTTGTACTGTTTGTAGAATATTTTCGTTTTCGTATGCTATGTTAATAGCTGTACAGGCTGTCGTTTTATTTTGTTTTTGAAGAACTGAATACGTTCGTACAGGTATGTGAACCTGGAAATCTTCATAATCTTCTATTTGTGTCCCAGTTGATTCTAATTCTTCTATCGTACCTGATGCCGACGTAGTCTTGAATTTCTCCACAGACGAATTCCGAGAAGTCGCACATACGTATGTTCCCCTGTTCTTGGTGTTGAAAACAATCTGTTGCTTGCTGTTCATTTGTCGTAATTGAATTCCCTACATCGAGTGTTGACATTGTACAACTTGATGAACCCACTGGTGGAGCTGTTGTTTCATTAGAATTATTTTATTTTGTTGAATTTCTGTAATAATAATAATAATAATAATGAAAACAATATACGTCTACTAACATATACAGTATACTAACATACAAGAAATCAATCTCCCAAATTGCGAACTTTGACTTAATACTGTGAAGGTAAACGGAAGATGTTCCGTTATTTTGGCCGAATTTTTCGATGAGGATACCATGCTTCAAACTCGCAAAGATGATTGGTGTAATGTCCTTTGCAGGTCTATGACAAAGTCACTGGGCAAAATGAACCTATGGTGGTTCGCCATTGCTTTCCATAGGATGAAGGTACTGTGATGATTGGATACAGTATAAACTTGACTAGGACTACGTACGTTCTTAACCGAGATTCGTCGATTACCAAGAGACGAGCGCAATTTCGCATCCATTAGGGACAATGAGTTGAGAAAGAGACGATAATGGAAAAGTGCAAAAGTTTTGCCCGAGTGCCTCCCCCTTCAGTTGAAGACCTGAATTGCAAAGCATCACAAGTCCAGCGGAGTATTTTTTTCAGGAATAGAAAACAGTCCAAGGTCTTGGTATGTTATCCTACTGAGCTGAAATTTATTTTGTATTAAAAGGTGTTTCTCTGGTGGGATTTCGATGTAATATTTACTCAAGTGGATAGTCCTTGAAACATAGATACAGACGAACAGAAAACATGCAAATACGAAAAAAGTGGACTTGGGATGTTTTGCAATTCACGTCTTCAATTGAGGACATTGCCTGAAGACGGACACATAGACCTATGTGCCCTTTTTCCGGCAATCGCTTTAAACGATCCGCCATGTTCTTTTCTACATGTCCTGCAAATTTCAAGTCAATATCTCTATTCGTTAGTTTGGTAGAAAGAATTATGTAAAAAAAAATATATATATATCCGCAGGTGACAACTTTCGTCTCGCTTTCGGACCCTGCTGGCGGACAAAACCTCAACTCGACTATGAGCAAGTTTTGTTCATGGTTACGCAATGTATTTGTTGTAGAACTTCTTCACATGTTTTCCGTCAGAGGCCAATTATTCACACAATGCGACAGAAACTTTGGTCTAGTCAGATCACACATAAAAACAAGTGAATTAGCCCGTCACCGGGAAAAATACGTTCTTTTCGATTGAAAGTGAATGGGAGAAATTAGTGTCATAGCTAGAACGGTGTTGAAAATGTTTTGGGGCGGTCATTTTAAATCCTAGATAACGACTTTTTCAAAATGTTGTAATATTTTCCTAAACTACTCCTGATAATACACCTTTAAGCCAAATTTCGTATCTCTAGTTCAAACAGTGTTGAAAATGTTTTTGAATCCAAGATGGTGACTTTTATAAAAATCTTGTAATATTTCCCTAAACTACTCTTGATAGTACTTTTATGCCAAATTTCATATCTCTTAGCTCAAACGGTCTTGAAAATGAACTTTGGTGGCCATTTTGGATCCAAGATGGCGACTAATTTTTAACGTTTTGTAATATTTTCTTAATCTACTAGTGATGATGTACCGTTAGACCAAATTTCGTTTTTCTAGCTCCAGCCGTTTAGGCTGTGTAATGGGTTCCCAAAACCTTGGTCTTTTAAGGTGCGACATACGAGTTCTTGCAGATTGGATATATATAT